>ML789485.1:83122-96337 GCA_009831015.1 Picea engelmannii | reverse complement strand
AATCGATAATGATGGGATTAATATTTAGTATTCAACTATAACTATAGGTAGGAGATTTATAAACAAATTTGAACCTTTATTTAATAGTTGAAGGCTAGAAATTTTTATTTAGGGTAATGAACTTTGGAGTGAGATTGATGAAACCGTAATCGAGAAGGATTGGTAATTGCATTTGAAAGAAAGCTAACCTCAATATTATGAACATAAAAACAAAATGGAAAATAGGCTAGGAACATTGACTAGAAGAAAAGATTTAAAATATGAATGACTCGGCATGACTGTTTATGGTAAAAATCTTCCTTGAGGTGACAAGGAATAGGTGAGTCTTTGCAAAATTTTCCAATTTTGGCAATGTCAATTTATGTTAGAACATAGGCTCCATTTAGGGATGGTGTCTCCCTGCGAGGCACCAAAGAATATGCATACCATGTGCCTTTATTCCTATGCAATTTGGAACATGCATACCATGTGCCTTTATTCCTATGCAATTTGAAAATGAACCCGGTCAATTTTATGAAAATTGTAAGTGCCCAAACCTCCTCTAAATACCCTTTTCTTGTGCATCTCTGCTTTAAAAACCCTTTGAATTCACAACTGAAACAAACTTTACAAACTAGAAACAACTATAAATTGAAATCAAAACTACTCTCCAAACTGTGAACATAACAAAAACTGTGCTACTGCTCAATTGAAATAAATGTTCTAGTGACTAACTTGTTTATATATAGGATATTCTAATATAACCAATTTCAATCCATTTGCTAAGGTAACTTTCCACTTCCAATGCAACTGTGTGAGCATCCATTTGCTTGAATGGATGTTTTACATGGACTTTAGCAATAATAAGGCAAGAAAATTTAAAAAATGTAACATGTAAAGTTGCAACTCAACATGATGCTATAACTCATACTCACAATAGAGAGGCATTGAAAAATATGAGCTGATGAAAACCTCCAAACAAGATGCTACAAGATCATGAAAATTATGAATGATTACCTCCTTTTGTTCCTAAAGACTTGGTTGGTTCTGCACTCCATTTTCTCTCTTGATGAAGTAAGATTATTCCACTTGTATTGTGTTAGTAAAACTTGGAAGATATCAAGATTGAAATGAAAAGTATTCGAGCCAATCAACTATAGGATCTTGAAAAATATATGAAAGCATTCTTTGATAATTACATGCATATACACAATCTTCATCATTATCTTGAAAGAGTTTGAGCTCTAATGAACGACCAAAGACACTTTCTTTAAATTGTTCATGTTCTTCATGCACTGCAATCTCTTTAAAAGAATTTGAAACAAAAATATCCTTAATATCATCATTAATAATAATATCCTCTTGGTATGTTATGATAGTAACATGATGTTTTCAGAAAACAACTTTTTCCTCAATAGACTGATCATAACCAATTGCAAAATCATCCTTTTGATCATGATTATTGAAAATTTCTGAAGATGTTGTTTGGGAAATTTGTGCTTCTTTATTGTCTTTATCAAGAAAAAAAATTGGCATTTGTTGATGATAGGTAAACCCTTGAATACCAAGATTTTCATCATCAATTTTAAATTTCTCCTCGACACTCACTTCTTGACTTCTTGAAAATCAAAGCTATCATGTACGAGCTTACTGCTATTTGAACTTTATGTTAATGATTGATTATATTTCTTAAGCACACAAATATTATATTGTTCAATAATATCTTGACCTTTATCCTCTAAGACAGGAAATAAAACTGTACCTCCTTGAAAACTTTCAAGTGCATCCGAATCAAAACTGTCTAGAGATTTTTTGTCATATACCAATATATCTTCTTCATCCTCACTGTTGTAGTAAACTTATTATTCCATCTCTTGATCACATTTAAACTTTTGTTCACAACAATACTTCAAAAAAATATCAACAGGATAAATTCTTTTCCAATGAGAATGAAACACAACATAAAAATACTTGAGTGAACAAATACTAAAAGCAGGCAAAGCTTTGTACCACTGTCGAATATCTCCAAACAAAGAGCTCACAATTTTTTTCATTAAAACATCTTCATGATATATATTCATTTGATGTGTTGTTCTAGAATCTACACTTAAGGCTATAAAGTGTAGAGTCTAGGCATCCAAAGTGAGTGAGTGATAAAAAGGGGAAGAAACAACTTCGGGGAAAGAAGCTATGGCTGATTTCTGAGTTGTCTTTGTCTAGATTCCAAATATTCTTGAATGCTGATATCCCATTCGATGGCGGCCCATGAACATTCGAGCTCTGTCCGGGTGATGGCAGTCTTAAGTATGGTATCAAAAAGATTCAAAACGATGTTGGTTTGATCCGATAGGCTGGGTTCGATGTTGGGTTGCTATATGATGGGTACAGTCATGGGGAGAACAGAGCTTTAAAAAAGGGTTGATGTTTTAAAGTGCTTATTTCAATTTTAGATTATACGAGGAGAATTCCGTGAAGCCAATCGAAGGGTTTAACAAAATCGAAGGTCGTTTTCCGTAACTGAGTTAAAATCTGAAATCGAGTGTGAAAATGAAAGAAAAACATAGAGCTGTCAACAATGTGGGGCATCAATTTCAGAGGAATCCCATGCTGTAACAGAAGAAGAAAAGAAAGAGATACCTTGATGAAAGAATAAAATGTAGAGATCTAAGTAATTCACGGGTCTTGTACTTGCTAGTAGCCAATACAGAGGAAAAGTTGTAAATAAATAGATAACTAGAACCTAATCACCACATTAGAAGTTATACTAAATTGCAGCTAAAACATTCATAAAAAACGTATATGTAAAAAATGACATGAAGTATGAAATAACAGAGGAAAACACATAACTCAATCTTGACGGAATATGGAGTCTTCAATTCACTTTGTATTAATCCTGGCTAAAAAAAAACTTTCTCTATTACAATCTCCAACAGAAAAAATCCCCCCGTTTGTCTCTTCCTAAATGTATATTTAAACAAACTTCTAAACATTTAGAATTTCGATCGTATTGGAAACTTGTCAGTTACAAATGAAAAAATGGAGCGTTTCATCTCCTCATCTTTTGTCTTCCCTTGTAAGGGAAGAGAACCTTCCCTTCTCTACTCTTCTCGCTCTAGAGATAGAATGGGTTGACATCTATCATTATTTAGCACCAGAAAACTGCCCCTTCACCTACTCAAGGAAAATGACACACCTTTCAACCAACTGGGCTATCAACCTGGAAGGCTCTGCTTGGTTTCTTGCCTCAAAAGGTGTAACAACTCTTTGCCAACTGTGGCAACCTTTTCCCTTCTTGTCAGTCTTCCATGATGATAGAGAATAATTGTAAACTTGGTTGTACTAGCCATTTGTCCACTTAGACCATATAAACTTGACTTATCTAAGATATCTCTGCTTGCTCCTTCTCCATGCTTTCTTTGATGTCCAGTAGGTGTTTAGCTGTATTGATTTGGCCTAGCATCCCAGCATTGCCTTCCTTATCAAGCTCTAACAAACTTTTATTTATTAAGGCGAAAGTTTCCTCACAAGAATTCATCACCTCTTTAGCTCTCCCCCTGCTTTCTGATATATTATGCTCCCAGACCTTCAGCAAGATATTCCCTCTAGTTTGTTATGCGATGGATAATTTGGAGCTGCTGACCATCTCTATCTTTGTTGTAGCTATAAAAACATCTTGGAAAGCAACCTGAGCTGCCCCAGCTTCTCTTTCTCTCAAAGAAATATTTTCTAACACTTGATCTATCGTCTGAAAGTGACTCTGAATGGTTCCCACTTTTACAAGCAATCCTTGTTGAGTCGTTAATACCTTCTTTCGGATTTCGACAGCTTGGGATCTGAACATTTTTATGTCTAAAACCTTATTCTCGGTGACATCCAACTTCGACTGTAAATGTATTATTTGTTTCTCTTGCTGGCTTACCTGTGTTTGGTTTACTTGCGCCGACTGGCGCACCAACTCAAGGTCAGATCTAAGATTCTCTATCTCTTGCAGATCAACTATTATGTCCTGCTTGAGGCTTTTGCTCACCTCATCCATGGCGTTTTCTTCCACTGTAGCCACCCTAGATTCCAACTTTCCAATTAAAAGGTTCTTTCGCTTCAACTATGCCTTCAAGGTTCCCACAGAGTACTGGTTAGATGTAGCATAAGCCCCCAGTGTTTCTGCTATCTCATCGGCGAATTCCTCCTCCCCTACGGCCTTTCCTTCTTTCAATATTTTATATATTTTAGTCACTACACTCGATTTTTGATATGATTCTTTCTTCACTACAACCTTCCTTTTCTTATCAAAGAAAAATTGATTAGGGGGTAATTCTTCGACCGAAATGGGCGTTAGTTCTTCACCAAAAATCCATCCCACATTGGGGTTCCCCTTTGTGAACTGTAAGGGTGTGATAGAAGCAATGGGACTACCTATTTCATTGAGTGGTTGTTTCGGGGTAGCATCTGTGGCTGGCTTGATTGACATGAGCGATAGTGAGTCGCCTGACCCTTGCGAGTGTATCTCTTTTTTACCTTGGACCTACTTGCCCGATGTACCCTTTTCGTGGTTTCCTTCCTATTGGTAGGGGATTTTGGCTCCTCACTCTGAGGTTCCAGCCTCCCTTGTTTCCTCTTGGTTCTTCTCCTTGTTAGGGCTCGAGTCCTTTGAACCTTTGGCTTCCGTCTGCTGTGTAACTGGAAGCTTTGGGGTTTCACCCTATAAAACCAGGGGGAGATAACTCTGTTGGTGCTCCTGGAATTTAAGGAAATCGGCCATATCTCTAGGTGGCAGGGCTTGAATCCGACTTAGGACTTAAGAGTAGGACCTCACACCTCAAGATATTTCATCATGAGGGGAATCCTCATGTTCATATCTCTTCAGGCCACAACTCGCCAGGTGATCACTCACAACCTTATTAGGGTCATGCTTCTTGAACTCAATATCCACCATCTTCATTTCTTCTAAATTTGTAACCTCGACTTTGGCATGGCCAAAATCTAACAAGGAATATGCACCAATATGAATGGGGAAGGGCGACCATACCTTTTTTGATACTCCTTTGAGCTCTTTGCTTATTCTGCCCAGCACAGTCTGTGTGGCGATCTCGCAACACAATAGCATATCTGGAAAGAATAGAGGTAGAGCATATGGAGGAACAAAGGTGCCGAAAAACCTGATATATGAAAAATTTTCCTCTATATACCAATCTTCCATGCTATTGAGGCTGGTCATGATGCTATCCAAAATCCTGGGAGGCGACTCGCCGAAGATGGTGACATGCAATGGCACCATTACCTAGTTGAAGATATCGTAGATGAATTCTTTGGCTTCATCCTTCCAAAGATTCAAGTGGTAGACATGAATAGGATTTGTATTAGATGGAGCCCAGCTCCAGTTCATTAGTGGGAAGGGTGTCATGAAGTCGATAACATCCATGATGTAAGAAGACATAAAGAACGAAGCTACTTTCTTACTCGCCCTTTATGCTCGATATTCAGTAATTCGATTGGTCATACTGCCAGACAATAGTTTGTCCCAATCGAAGCAGAAAACCTTAGCAACTGTATGAATAAGAAGTACCCATGGGAGGAAAAAATGGGTAGTGTCCTCCTTCCCATACAACCTACAAACCATCATCGCTATATACTTGAATTGTGGATCCATGGAAGAGACTAAATAGATTATGTGAGTATCAGCCCTGAATTTCGCGGGGTGTGAGACCTAATCTTTGATTAGATCAGATAAAACTTTTGCATACTGCTCCCACTCCTTCTTCTTGAAACCTTCTAGAAATTCATCATTGTGAGTAAGGTTCGTTGTGGGTGACAATTTTTACGTTTCCCGCAAACGTTCTTGTCTGAAAGTCCCAATCGTTACCTTCTGTTCGCTGATAATCATCCAGGTCTGGATGTCCACATGGTCCAGCGCCCACCTGATCATATCAAAATAGGGAAGAAGCCAGGGCCTCGGCGCTATTTTGTTCATCTCTGCTTGAGAAACAATTTTGTATTTGGTTGACAAGTCATCCTTCTTGTTGTCTCTAGAATCATCCGAACAGTTTACCAACTCGGATTGCAGAATGTTGCAAACGTATGACCATGTCTTGACAGAATTAATACTTCGGGGAGAGGTATTAGAAAAAACGTCTGAACCCTAACCTAAACTCTCGGCAGCTGCCTTGGGCGCTTTTCATGGAGCCATGATAGAGAGACCTGCAACTGGATCTCCTGTCGAAAAAATTGAAAACACAAACAGAAGTTATCCTGGTGAAATGGCTCTGCGCGCAAATAGAAATGAAAACTGAAATAATGAAGAAAACAATATCTATCTTGATCATTTAAGCCCATGTGTTTCCTTTCCAACAGAATGGTCAAATAGCTTAATATAAATATTTAGAAGTAAAAATGAGATCTTACCATCTGTCACCTCACTGCAATTTAAATAAATTCCATAAATGCTTGACGATTCATAACATTGAAAAAAACAAAATCATTCAAAACTTCATTCGTAGACCGTGTGTGTTAAATTTTGTTTAAGGTGCTAATTAATTTGGTTTAGTTATTTCAATTTAGTGCACTTAGTTGCTAATCCCCTTTTCGGCATTAGCCACATAGGTTGTTTTCTCTCCTAGCCACTGAACCTTAAAAACCCGAAATCGCGATGGTGCAATTTAATTGATTAAAATTGATTTGACTTAAGCCTTTAATTAATCCATGCTTAATTAAATAAAAAAATGAATTCATGGATTAGGTTTATAAAGGTGCTTCCCTTTGGGGAAACAATCACCGAGTCGCGAAATCACGATACTGACTAATTAGGGTTTAAAGTGATTTGTTCTTGATACTAACCTGGGTAACTTTAACAAAACTTGCGACTTCGCAAGTTGGAGGCTTGAGAAAAGTTCAACACGTAACTCCTGAGAGAGAGGGTATGAGGTACTAAGAGATGATAATCCCCTCTTAGTCTTTTAGTAATGGTGATTAGAAATAGGAAGGTTTTTTCCATTTTGCATGTCGAGATACTGCGATTTTAGGGGGTAGAAATGTGAAACAAACGAAGTCCCGAAATCCAAAATTTTTGGGCTTAAGTATAACATTTCATGTATTTAGAGAAAGGTGGCTCCAACATAGGCTCCAACTAGGGATCTCATCTCCTTGCACGATGAGAAGGACAATAGACCAAGTGCCTAAGAAAGGGTAAATGGAGTCATCAGTTTGCTTCAGTGAAACTTCATTTGGAAAGGGGGTGCAAAGGAAAATTTGAGGTTTCGACTTTAATTCCAAAACTTTCAAAACTCGACATGCTTCGTAAACTCAACTGCAGTCCATTCGATAGCTTTCCCTTTCTCGAGACTGAATTCAAAGTTGCTTAAGATGGTCCAATCAATCTTAGGAAAATCAACAGATCTGGTAGGTTTTAGCTTGCATCAAAACTAAGTGAATTCCATGCTTTTAATCAGGGATACCTGCATGAACTCGAGCTGTGGATTCGGTTTCAAAAAATATGATTACCAGAGTGTAGTATAATTTAAGTATGACAGCCTTACAGATATCTTAGATATTGCTTCACTGCCAGCGAGCCTGTTCAATACCCTAGTGAAGCTCTCTGGTTCCCTTTATTGAATTTACTTTCACCACTCCAAACTGTTATCTTGCATTTAAATGATGAGATGACGCCAATCATTTTATGAATTTCCTTTCATCATCTCTTTGGACTAGATGGGGGCAATCAATTATGAATTTCCTTTCACCATCTGTCTTATAATTTATTTTTGAAATGTGGAGTGGGGGCAATCAATTTGTATAAAATATACCAGGGGTGATATTTGTGTAATATTCGTTACAAAGGCTTGTCAACTTTCTTTAAGTGCTCTAGGCCAACTTTTTCTTAACCTTCACAACATCCTAGTCCGCAAGAAATTAGGGGAGAATTTATTTCCAGGGGTATTCTTTTGAGATGGACTTAACCATTTGAAACCTATTAAAAGACCTAAGAGAGTTAGGATCCGCCTATGCATGGCTTTGTTCAGCAGGAGACCGAGGAGTTGTGAAGGCCAGCTTACTTTCTGAGATTCGTTTGCCAGTTTCCAAAATTGAAGCGTAACCTCTTTTCCTCTGTGGATGGTATGCTTAGGTGTCAGAGCTTAAGGAGAGAGGACCAAGGATGAAAAATGGAAATAGAGAAGGCTATGGACCTCAAAAACCCAAATGTTATCATGCAATCATGACTCTTGGAAACTTGTCCCTCCCCCCCCTTTTTTTTAGAAAACATGTTAGGTGAATACATCATACTTGTGAGACCGTTTCTATGTTTTAAGTGATGTTCGTTTGAAACCCAGATACTTTGGAAATTCATACCTTGGCCTTACCACTTCGTTCTCCTCTAAAAGAAAAATATCTGTCACCTGTTTCGGGTGGGTCAATTTCCTCATACCTGACCATCCCTTTCTCCTTTTGTGGTTTGGACTGTAATTTGGAGGCCTGTATGAAACAACACAAAGAGTATCAGGTCTTCAAGATTTATGGAATTTTGTGTGTCAAAATTTATGTCTCTACTTCTAGGAAATCAACAGCCTGTTTTATTCGCGATGAAAGTGAACTTACCGAAAAGTTATATAAAGAAAAAAAAAACACAAACCGGTATCTACAATGGAGATTTGGAACTCATTTATTGCATATAGTGCTTTAAATAACACCCGTTGACATGGGTGTTGAGGGTTTTACCATCCAAATTCTCTAACATAAATGAATTCTTCCCTTCAGAAGCTGAGACTTTGAACGGTCCGTACCAGATATGATGAAATTTACAATGTTTTTTCGAATCTACCCTCCTAGAAACAACCACATTAAGTAAAAAGGGGTTGATATACGCCGATCGGCGTCATTTTCCACTTTTTTTAATTAATGGTGTTGATTGGCGTATATCAACCACTTTTTACTTAATGTGGTTGTTGCTAGTTGACGACCGGTATGCATGGCCACAACTATGAACACATTTATACATTTTAATTGTAATAATTAAATATTATTTAGTAATTACTAAATTATTATTTAAAATAAATTTATTAATTTTTTAGATAGTATTATTATTAATTAAATAATTTATTAAAAATAATAATAATAAATATATGTAATAATTTTATTAATAAATTATTAAAAAAATTAAATAATAATCAATTAATAATAAGAATTTAATAATAATCAATTAATAATTATTTATTTATAATTATTAAAGAATAACAAATTATTATTTAATTAATAAAAAATTACTAATTACTAATTAAAAATTAGAAATTAATATTTATTAATTAATAATAATTAAATAATTAATTATCAATTGATTATCAATAATAAAATAAATATTAAATAACAATTATTTATAAAATAGAAAATAATATAGTATAAATAAAATAAGTTAAAACAAAATAAATACATTATTAAAATAATATATTAATAATCCAAAAATTAATTTATAGATTATCAAAAAATTTAGCAAAAATAAAATAGTAAATAACAAAAATATTAATAAAGTTAATAATAATAATAAAGCATTACATGTATTAATAACAAAATAATAACAAAATAAAGACATTCCTAAAATAATACATTAAGAATGCAAAAATATAAAAATAAAGTAAGAAAACATTAATAATGTAAAAATACGACCCGGATGGGGTGACACGTAGGGATAGGGGTACATGTGGTTGCGCACTCGGCCCAAGCATAAATGTCGATGGCCTCCACCCACGAGTATGTATTAACGATGGGTGACGACCATCGCTGCAGTTGCAGGACGGAGGGACCTTTCCCTCGAGCGATTATTTACGACCTCTGCATTCCCGGGATGGCAAAGGTTAAATGTGAAAGGATGACTTCGGCTCTGGATTATTTGGTTTTCAATTTGCCTAGGCAGAGCGGGACTGCACTTGCCTTGGATTTGTTTATTGCTTGGACGCACTGGTGCATTCCAGCCTTCACCGTGCGGTCCAGCCTTCACCGTGCCTTCACCATGCATTGTGCAACCTCGCTGCATTTCTTTCTGACTTTAGCGAGACAGAGCTCGCCTACCCGTGCTTCGCACCTGCGATTTCTCTCACCCTGGCTCATCTGCCTTCACCTACATCTGCTCTGCTCCATCACCATGGTTCGGAAGAGAGGTATACCTCGCCGTGGCACGGCCTGGGAGGCACAGAAGGCGCAGAGGCGTCAAAAGGAGGAATTGGAACGCGCCTTGACTCTAGCGACTTCCATTCTCAGGAAGGAAGCCAGGGCAAAGAAATTGGCACAGCTTGCCATCATCGCTGAGCCTGGAGTTGGTTGCAGCCGAGACGTCAAGGAGAATGTGTCGGGAGCCATGTAGGAAGCTCGTTTTGAGGAGGAGTTTCCCCCCTGTATAGTGGAGGAAGAACCGGTCCCGGAGGACCTGTTGATTATTGAGGAGACCCGAGCGGAGACCCACCGGGAGAAATGCAGACCCACTCCGACACTGGTAGACGACACCCCTGACTGTATTGTAGAGGAGATACCATGGCCTGGTGACGACAATTGCAACTGCCATAACACACAGGCAGACAAAGCAGGCACGAAGGGGGCAGAGGTAGAAGCGGAGCAAGGGAGGTTCGATGAGGGTTCTGGAGCGACGATGGATGTGGGTGGCAGCATGCATGGTTCACTCATCTGGGAGGAGCACCTAGCACTAATGTTCGACCTTCGTGGACACCTGTCTAACCTGGAGCATCGGGGCCTCCTGATGGGCCAGCGCATGGACATGTTCCTCGACGCTTTTTCCAATGTGCGAGCCAAGCGAAAATGCCCCCTCTGCGCACAAGCTTTCGTCATTCTAGCTGGGACCACGCGACAGACTGGCGAGGATGACAAGTCACCAGGCACCTAGGTTTTTCATGTTCTCTTGGCTCTTAGTTTTACTATGTTGTTGTTTTATGTGTACTTAGTCCATAGACATCTGTCCTGGTTTCCTCCGAGCAGGACAGATGCCAATCAGTTTTTATGTTCTATAATGCTATTTGCTACTTGCCCTCTATATATGCTGGTTTTCGATAATCGATAGCATTTTGGGTATTACCAGACCTACTCTTATGTATACTCTGTAAAAATTTTGTCTATCTAATATAGCAGGTTCCCCCCTTTTTTATTTTTAAAAAAATAATAATGTAAAAATACATTAATGTATTAATTAATTAATACTTTTCTGCAATGCATAAAAAAATATCAATATATTAATGTCTAATATAATGTATTAATGTAATGCATAAAATTAATTTAGTAAATAAAAGAGTAAATGACAAAGTATATTAATAAAGTAAATAATATTAATAATAAAGTATTAATAAAGTAATAAAAAATATTTAAAAGAGCTAAAATAGTACATTAATAATGTAAAAATTTATTAAGAAATTGTATTAATAGTAGTATTAATACATTAAATAATGTATAATTAATGTATTATATTAATACATAATTAATGTATTATATTAAAGACTATTAATGTATTAATACATAATTAATGTATTATATTAATGTAATGACGTATGTAAATAAATAGTATGTTAATGTATTACTTTAATGCAATATATAAATTTATCTTATAAATTAAAGTATGAATCTACATTAGTGTGTAAGGTAAAGTATTAATTAATTGATTGATAAATTAATGATGTAATGTATTAATTAATTAATACATTGATATATTATTAATTAATACATTATTAAAGTAAACATAATTAATGTATTATATGAATGTAATGATGTATGCAAATTAATGGTCTATTAATATATTACATTAATGTAATATATAATAATAATGTATAAATTAAAGTATTAATTTATATTAGTGTGTAATGTAAAATATTAATTAATTGATAAATTAATTATGTAATTTATTAATTAATTAATTGATAAATTAATGATGCAATGTATTAATTAATTAATACATTGTTATATTATTAATTAATACATTGTTAAAGTAAAAATATAGTAATACAATAATACATTAAATGCTTTAATAAATACATTACTAAAGTATTAATACAGTAATAAAGTAATACATTAATAAAATAGTAGTGCATTGACTTTAGTAATACGTTATTACATTATTATAATGTATAAATTAAAGTACTAATACATTAATTTATTATGTAACATATTGAACTATTATTACATTAATAATGTAATTATACATTAATTATACATTGAATAAATGATTAATACATTATTAATATAACTCAACATTAATGATACATTAATAATGTAGTGATATATATGTAATTTATAAATTAAATTATTAATTTAAATTAGTGTATAAAGTACCATATTAAATGATTGATACATTAATAATTTAATGTATTAATTAATTTATAGAATAATACATTTTTAATTAATACATTGCTAATATATTAATACACTAAGCCGTCAAAATCACCCGGGGATCGCACCCGGCCTGAGCCACACCAACCCTTAACATGGTTGGATTTTTTGTCCTCACAGGTTTCAAACCGACGACTTTAACATCACGGAGTGGCTTAACAACACACTCTGTCACCGACTATCCTACACCTCAGGGACTACATTAATAAGTTATTAGCTAATACATTTTTAAAGTATTAATATACTAATAAAGTAATACATTATTAAAGTAATAATATATTAATAAATACATTATTAAATTATTAATACATTATTAAATACATTATTAAATTATTAATACATTAATATATTTATTGAAAATGACTATGGTTGAATATGTTTGACCATGATTATGGTTTCTTATGGTCATGACTATGAATGACATTAATACATTAAAATATTAATATTAATACATTAAATAATTAATACACTAATATTAAATATATAGTGTAACATATTAAATTATTAATACACTAATAATACACTATAACAATAATAATACATTAATAAATGCATTTTAAAAGTATTAATGCCCTAATAAATACATTATTAAAGTAGTAATACATTAATACCTTAATTGACAATTACTATGGTTGACTATGGTTGATCATGACCATGGTTTATAATGGTTGACCACAACGATGGTTAACTTTGGTCAATGTTGGTTGGATTTGGAAAGGAAAGGTTTCTTATGGTTGATCGTGGTTGTCCTTCACCATGGTTGAGTGTGGTTGACCATGACCATGGTTGGCTATGGTTGGTCGGAGTTTATTATGGTTGACCATGCCCATGGCCAAACTTCATTGACCATGTGGATATGATTATAGTGGG
>ML789485.1:53839-80069 GCA_009831015.1 Picea engelmannii | reverse complement strand
ACATTAAAACATTAATAAATTATTAATACACTAATAAATAATACATTAAATTAAATTAAAATTAAAATTGTTATTATTAAATTAATATTGTTTAACTTATCCTTTTATTTTTATTTTCTTCTTATTATAAAATAATATTTAATATTAATAAACTTAACTTTTATATAACCATAACCATAAATCTAATAGGAATAACCTTAATTCTTATCTCACTCTAACCCTAATAACCATTAACAATAATTGAAATGTATAACAAGAATGATAACTTTCCTCTAAATATTAATGCATTTATACTTAGATTAATGTCTAACCCATCCTCCACTTATATTTATATTTATAATATAGTGAAAACTAATATTTATATGTAAAATTTTAAATTAATACATTATTAAAAAATTAATACATTATTACAATAATAATATATAAAAAAACATTAATAAATACATTATTAATTATTAAAGTATAAATATATTAAAACAGTAATAAAGTATTAATACAATAATAAAAATACATTAAGTTAAATTAAATTATAATTATAATTATTAAATTATTATCATTATACTCTTATTATTAAAATTATTTTTTTATTCTTAAAAAATAAACATTAATAAAAATAAATTTCACTTTAATATAGTCATATATCTAATATAATCATAATTCTAATAGCAATAACCTTAACCCTAATAAATTTCACTTTAATATAGTCATAATTCTAATATAATCATAATTCTAATAGCAATAACCCTAACCCTAATTTCACCCTAACCCTAATAAATTTCACTTTAATATAGTCATAATTCTAATATAATTATAATTCTAATAGCAATAACCCTAACCCTAATTTCACCTTAACCCTAATAACCACCCTAATAACCATTAACAATAATAAATATTATTGATACCGGATACCATCAAATGTGAGAGGAAAAACTTAATTAGTGAAGGGGTAAGTGGCTTGGTACAGACAGTCAACTGTTCGACAGTAATTTTGGGGAAGTTGGCGCCGTGTCCATAACAAGATTGATGAACCCTGTGATAAGTTAAAACAGTAGCTTCGTCAATTCTAACGATCTTCCCAATTGTTCGCAATTAATTTAGGTTGTTCGACTTTTCTCTAAATTTTAATGTATTTATACTTAAATTAATGTTTAATGGAATCCTCAGTTTGTATATTTGTATTTATATTTATAATAGTGTGAAAAATATTATTTATATATTTTATTTTATAAACATTATTATTATATATATATATATATATATATTAATTAATTTTAATTCTAAGATTTTTAAATATTTGTTTAAGTAATCAATTTTTCACATTTTTTAATTCCTTACACAGTGGCAAGATACAAGTCTAGTTTTATGACTGAATTTCTAAATGTTGTTTGATTCATCTGTTGCATTGCATTTTAATTATTTGTTTAAGTAATCAATTGTTCACATCTCTTAATTCTTTACGGGCTGGCAAGATACAAGTCTAGTACATTTATTAATCATTTACAAGCTTTTAATACAAATTCAGTACATTTATTAGCATCCCCAGGTCAGTAGTAGTGCAAAGAAAATATTCAAGTTGAAAAAAAAATTAATTTTATAACACTGCTTATTTTAAGCATATGTCATTTATACAATTTTCTAGTCACATGCATAAAGAAGCCATTTTGGAATCACCATGCATAAGAGTTTCAGTTGCAAAGAAAAAAGTCCCTAATTCGTTTATAACGCTGCTCATTTCAACCATATAAACCATATATCATTTATAAGACTACCGGGTCACATGCATGCAAATTTCTACCATATATCATTGATAATTGATAAAATTGTGACATTACAAGCAAACAAAAACTAAACTAACAAAAACTAAACTGAATTTACTTGACCGTGGCTTTACAAGCACGCTAATTTCTATCATATATCATGGATAAAACTGTTACATTACATACACACAAATAAAAGACTAAATTTACTTAATGTTCATCGTAGACCTAACCCTAACTTATTCAAACTGACTCAAGTCCCAAAGGACACATCACTCAATCAGATCCCTGTGATTTTTATTTCAAACCAATTCAACAGAATAAAACAGATTCACATATATTTCCTAACCATAACCATAAAACCGTAACCCTAATATGAACAAAGCTAACCTTAGCTTTAAAAAGCATTAAAATAACTAACTTTAAAACAGAAAAGGAATAACAAATAATTAAAAAAATAACGAAAAACAGGTAGGATGGATCAAGCTTGGCATGCCGGTGGATAGCTGATCGAATCGCATCGAGAATCACCTATGAGGCCGCGGAAAATAATAATGTTTTAGTTATTGTATCATTCAAGAAGCATAAAATAAGATACAGAAGTTCCTCCTTGGAGGCGTGCATATCATATCTGAACTTGCAGGGAACATTTGATTATTGCTTTGAAGGTTAGCAACATGAAAGCAATGGAAACGCCCTCGATTCATTTAGGATGAAAGCATAGTAGCATGAGGGCAATGGAAACGCCAAAATAATGGCATGTAAACGACAGTCAAATGAGGTTTCAATTAACCTACCTGTTAATCGAAATGCGGACTCTTAATTGAAATGGTAGACACGCTTCACATTCATATTTAATCCAAGTGAAACATTTGTCCAAATATTAGAGTTTCTGCACAATAAGGCATGAAGAGTAAATTGAAACGGTCTACACGCTTCACATTCATATTTAAGCCAAGTAATGGCTGTTGAGTAATGGTCGTAATTAAAAATTTAATTAAATCGTGGCAATCAATGGATAGGGCAGTAATTTTTTAATGATGTATTAAGTAAATGTGAAATACTTCCATAAAAAAATTAATAGATTAAATAAAATAAATCCGTTAACTGATGTGCATGAGGAGAATTGGAACGGCGGAGCACCACAGTAATGCCAACCATTGAAACCCTTCACATCCATAAATCTTTGGTCCCTTTTAATTACTGGAACTTGACAATGAGGTTGATTATACAAATTAATTATTAAAAGTGGCAATCAATGGGTAGGGCAGTAATTTTTTAATCAGATTAAGTAAATGTGAAAAAGTAAACAAGCAAACTGAAGCATTCATAAATGCAAGGAAGTTAAGAACATTAAATCCTATTCATTTATTTGAGTGAACAACGAAGAATATGCCAGCATCTTTCATTGTAGACCATAAGATTGGAATTTCTGATTAAAAGACTCATTAACCCATCAATTCCAATAGGAAGGACACCTATCGACATAAATATATGGTAACAAAGAAGTATTACCAAATTCCCTAAAATGAACCATTATTTATTTGCTGAGATTTTCAAATCTATTTTAAGATATTAGATCCATTTTTCTAGGTAGCAATTGAGCATGTGCAAAGTTTATAAAATAAGCAACTAAAACATCAAGAAGTGGTAGATTAAGAGAATTTTGATACCAAAGATGTGTTCATTTTTTTTAATACTAATGGGTCATTATGCTCTAAAATTCTCAGCTCCAAAGAATAGTTCCTTGGATTCATATCTTGAATGAAATAGAGCCTTGTCTTCCTCATCATTTACAATGTTAAGCTCTTTTAACACTTTTACCTTATTTTCAATTTTATTCAGCTCCAAAGAATAACACTTTTACCTTGTTTTCAATTTTATTCAGCTCCAAAGAATAGTTCCTTGGATTCATATCTTGAATGAAATAGAGCCTTGTCTTCCTCATCATTTACAATGTTAAGCTCTTTTAACACTTTTACCTTGTTTTCAATTTTATAAAAATTTGCAGTATTAATGTTGAAGTAAAAGTCTAGATTGTATTACAATCAAGTTTTAAATTTTTTGTTTTATATAGAATATACGTGTATATATTTTTTGTTTTATATAGAATATGTGTAAATAGAGAATTGTAAAGGAAAGAGTTTAAGTGTTACTAACTCTTTTCTTTATGCTTTTACATTCATGCCCTTGCAAATTACATTTATGAACATTTCATATATGGATTTTTTCTTAAAAATGCTCAATTTAGTTTGTATTCATTTTTAATTCTGCCCATATTTTAAGGTTTATTTCACCCTCTTCTTCACAGACTTACCAAGATCACATTGTTTTCTCTTCGGTTTAAGATTTGATTTCTTTTTATGATCTTCAACCTTCCATTTACATGTATTTTCTTGGTTCTTCAAGACTCCATGCCCAGTGGATGCTCTTTTGATGATATGAGATTCATTCCAATTTTCTGCTTTGTCTATCCTCATTCACTAGGTCTTATCCTTTATGTTTTAAAATATGGCATATAAAGTTTAATATTGTGAATTGTTGCTTAATGAAAGTGGGTTGTTCTTAAATCATATGAGAGAGCTTTCTTTGGTCCAAGAACCAACTTGTGGCCTAGCTTGTCCAATAGTCCAATAAAGAAATACTGAGTTTTGAAAATTCTTCATTTGTTTGAACCCATAGTCCAATAAAGAAATACTGAGTTTTGAAAATTCTTCATTTGTTTGAACCCAACAGTGGCTCTTGTGGATGGAAAATCTGTGCGATAATGGCAAGGTTTCCGTTAACAAAGACAAAAACGACATAACTTAAGGAATGAAGTATTCTCATCCAGATTTGCAAACATAAGCACAATAATGAAGGCATTAATAATAATAATTAACAGTTATCTGTTTCATCAATTATATGTTTCCCATTGTGCAAATGAGCTTGCAACCAATAAGACAAAGACAAATGATGTGGAGGACCAATGTTGCTTCCACGGGAATAGCTCTGGGCTAATCAATGGTGCAAACCACAGTTCCTCTAGTATTGAGAGTGTTTCAACCCTCCCAAAATACAAAGGACCAGAGAATGAATGAGCACCTATCTATCGTGCCTAATTAAATCTCGCATTATTTTCCCATAACTATATTAAAACAATAATACATTAAAGTCTGTAACTTGTATTAACACATTAAAGCTTCTAATAACATTTTAGATGTCTAGGTTAAGGGCTGAAGCTTCAGATTCCATCCAGGAGATTAAGATCCAACGATCATCTGGAAGAAATGATAAAACGATCAGGGGTCCATTGATGCAGCCGATTCAATACGCAACAATCCAGTTCAGGGATACAAAAGCGATCCAGGGTTTCTTACTTATACGACAGGTTCTATATGTAGTAGGTTCAAAATGCAGGAGTGATCCTAACAGGTTCGAAATGCATATCCAGGGATATAGCAGGTTGGATATCCAGCGATCTAGGGGTTATTGAGTGAATTTGAAATGCACTTAAAGTGAAACAGCCAAGCTTGGGAGTGGAGATAAACGGCCAGCCCACCCAGTGGAGATAAATTGAAATGCAGATAAATCGAAATGCCACACCGGGCTGCACGATCCAAACTTAGCAGGAGGACGACCACCTAGACGTCAGTATTCTATGCAACCAGGTATTCCAACAAAAATAATAAAGCAAAAAAACTAGAAAAGAAAAAACAAGGTTTAGGTTTTAATCTCATCCATCCTTAATTCGTCCTTGATTCAATCCTATCCATCCACCTTAAATTTATTATTAAAAAACCGAAAATTCTGGAACCAGTTCCAATATAGATGGGCCTAATTAAAAACTGAAAATTCTGGAAAAAAAAAAACGAAAATTCTGAAACCAGTTCCGATATAGATGGGCGTAATAAAAATACTGAAAATTCTGAAACCCCAATTCCGATATAGGGACGCCTATCGGGCTAATAATAAAAAAATGAAAATTTTGTAACCCCAATTCCCATATAGGAGTGTCTATCGGCGTAATGACACATTATACCACTAACTTATTTATACCCTCTCCTTTTTAAGCGTTCTACGAAATGGTTTTTTTCCAGGAATTAGGTAACTTAAATCTGCAGGAAATCACCATTTTTTTGTTATTTTAAATCTATTTTTGAATACATAAATGAAATCAGAATGCTAAAAAACCCTTGAAGCACTTGGATTATACAGCTCAGAGTTGTTGATCTAACTATTTCTTACTTGATTTCGAGTAAATGTACTCGAAAAATATAACCGAATAAAAACCATTTTGTAGAACTTTTAGCCTACGTCCTTTTTTATACTAGTCCTTTGTGACCAACTCTGTGGCTTAGAAAAAAAATCACCATGCAGTCTGCATTGAATGGCCAAATTGAATCCAAAATATTCATGGGAAACTCTTGCAAGGAGAAATTGATGCACTAGTGGGAGAATTAGCGGAGGATATCGAGATCCTCCACACAAGTTATCGAAGGGGCAAAGGGGTGCGCGCAGCCTACTCTGCGCAATGCAGTTAGGAATACTGCACACCAAACAGGCTAGAGTTCTCAAGAACACTGCACAATGCATAGACTGCTTAGATTGTTGCGCGTTGTGAATACACACACTTAATAAAATTATTTACGAATGTGGAATTAAAACGGTGCTATGCTTAACACATAAAGTTAGAAATAAGATAGAAACTTGACAAAACATAAAATATTTGATATTAATGAACTTCGGCGTAGTACACTCGGTTTACAGAATACAATGACAAAATGAGCTTCGACTCTAATACTTCTTCTTGTCAATTCTTCAACTATTGTTGGTTCTCTCTACCTCTCTGCTTCTTCTATGTGCATGAACTTTCTCTTCAGTATCTACTATGCATCCCTCTCTCTCGACTAACTGAAATGTCTGAGACTAATATAGACTTCGACTGTGACTTCCTACAGAAGCTAAGACCGACTCAACATTAAACACTACCATAACTATGACTGACTCTTCAACCACTTAATTTAATTCGAGAAGACAAAATTCAGCTCCATTTATAGATCTCCTATTTGCCGACTAAATTTTGAGTAAATGTGCGACTTTGCACTTACAAACTGTCAGACTGTCTCACTGACATTTCGGCTACTGACAAATTTTGATTGACAGACAAATCAGTGGAGATGTGAAGATCTCACCAACTTGTAATTAAAATTTCCAACACTCCCCCGTTGGTGGGATCATAAAAAAAAATTACATCAAAAATTTGAGTTTTCATTTTTCTGTCACTCATCTGTTACTATGCGGACTCCCAGACTACTGCACAGATGCTGAAATGCATCTCTTGCTAAAGCCTTTGTAAAAATGTCTGCAATTTTTTCTTTTGACCTACAAAATTCTAAGCAAATATCTTTGTTATTCACCAATTCTATGATAAAATGATACCTTGTATCAATGTGCCCAGTTTTCTTGTGAAACACATGATTCTTTGATAACATGATGGCATAATTGTTGTCACAAAAAACTGTAGTTGGTTCCTGTTGTTCCTGCAACAAATCTTTTAACATCCTTCTCATCCATACTGCTTAACAACTTGCGCTTGTGGCTACAACGTACTCTGCTTCTGCTAAAGAAGGTGTCACTATGGGTTTCTTCCTTGATGCCCATGATACCATACCTTTTCCAAAAAGAAATGTGTACCTAGAGATACTTTTCCTATCATCAATATTGCCTCCACAATCACTATGAGTGTATCCAATGAGTTTGAAAACTTATGAAGTGGAGTAATTTATGCCAAAATCTTTTGTTCCATTCACATATCTCACTATTCTCTTTCCTTCTTTCCAATGTGAATCTTTTGGAGTTTCCATGAACCTTGAGATTAGGCTTACTCCATACATAATATCAGGTCTTGTCATTGTTAGATACATAAGACTACTTACAAGTCTTTTAAACAGAGTCGGATCCACTTTGGACCATTTATCTTTCTTACTTAACTTCAATCATGTCATTATAGGTGTTGGTGTTGTCTTTGAATTTACCATATTAAATTTCTTCAATATTTCATGCACATACTTGGACTGTGAAATAAATATACCAAATTTGGACTGGTGCACTTCTATTCCCAAAAAATATCTCATAAGCCCCAAATCAGTCATTTCAATTTCGTCCTTCATGACTGACTTGAAATCTTCTATGCCAGAACTACCTGAAAATATCAAATCATCCACATATAAACAAACAATTAACACATTATCTTACTGATTTGATTTGATATACAATGTTGGCTCATTTTCACTTCTCTAAAATCCATTCTGTGTGAGATAGGAATCCTAGGAATAAAGAGGTGGTTTCCAAGCATAGTGGGTATAGTGACTCGAACTAGACTACTGAATGGTATGCTTCCTCCATCAATAGGGAGGGATGGGCCTGCAAAAAAGTGTGCATTCATCTATTTCCAATAGTAGTAGTAGGGGCAAGTTGTTAGTAGTAGGGGAAAATATCCCTACACATAAGGAATTTATAGCAATGGAATTCATTAGGGATAGTAGCGGGCAACAAAGATAAAGCTGCGCATTCACTCTCAGTTCTAGTGTTTTATGAAAAAGGGAGGGCTCTCTCTAATGAACCTTACCAATGTAGAATCCGACCTTCCTTACTTGGTAGTCGTTTCATGGGCCAACTGAATCATTCCTTAATTCAATGAATCGTCTATTAGCTAATAAATGACCGTATCTTACTAGATCTAGGCTAGATATCATGCCCTCAATCAATAAGATAGAGGGTTATTCGTGGTATAATAGAAG
Organism: Picea engelmannii; assembly: GCA_009831015.1. Taxonomy (NCBI): domain Eukaryota; kingdom Viridiplantae; phylum Streptophyta; class Pinopsida; order Pinales; family Pinaceae; genus Picea; species Picea engelmannii. The sequence goes on along the minus strand of ML789485.1, from coordinate 71,530 downwards.
CTTCAACTACGAAATGAAACTAGGCGGTGAAGAATCAACATATGATGGAAATGGAAGAATAGGGATGGGATTCAGACTATAAAACTTAAGATTGACCCACTCCACTCTCCCTCAATCTGTTGGTTGTTCTGAACTGTAGTCGGGCACTCCAGAATCACCATTCTATCAACTGATGTAGTACGGGGGCTACTCAGGTTATTACTTAATTCACTCATTTGTCGTGAACTAAGTAATAACAACCAACAAGTGTCGTAATAAGGTGTGCACGAAAATCGATAGGTTATTCCTTTCTGGACCAGGCTTCATAACCGAAAATCAAAGCTAAGGTAGATAGGTGGAGAGGTAACGAAGCATCGTATACTATAATCAAATTCTATTTCGGTGTTTATGCCGAGCTGGTGATTCGTATCGAAGAATTGGCCCGAGGCATATTGATTGACAATCAATTGGTGTGAAATGATCACTTAGTGAATTGTACCTGATGGATGGCACTGAAAGGGATAATACAAGGGAAAGACAATGGTGCTCTATATGGTAGGTAGGTGTAAATGTTCTAAAAAGGAATGTGGTGGCATGGAAAATCGATAAGAACTCACTAGGCCCTCCCTCCCTGGTTCCTTGTCACAACCTTTCCCTGTACTGAAATCGATGGAACTGGACCCTAATCCCATCACGATTGTGATCCAAACCCCCCCCCACTATCTCGATGGATTCCTTTCGAAGCAACCGATCTAAACCGATATATTGATCCTGATCCCTTGAAATGGAAAGCATGATCCATACCGATCCGAATGCGAGGAATCAATCTCCTTACACTATTAACAAGTCCTTCAAACCAAAATGAGAAATTGCCATTCCTCTGTGTCTGATGAGCCCTCCCTTTAGTATGCCCATTTCTGTTCGATGAGCCCCGATAGGCAATTTCCAACAGCTTTTTGTTTCATCTGGCTCGGGTCTTCCCGAGACAACACCTAACAAAAACCAATAGCAAGGGAATATTTGAAGTCAAATGAATAGATTGGTATTATTGAATTTCCATTACCTTTTTCATAGACTGGTTTACGTATTAAAGTTGAGAGACCTACTATTATAAGTTAATCCCTACTATAATAGAAGATATGATAACAATCTAATAGCTTCCCTCATTATTAATAGTTTGTTGTCTATAAACCTTCCCCTTCTCGAACGATAAAACAAAAATTGGCCCATGCCCCCCTATTTATTTCATGTTAATAAATTAATAAAGGATTTCGAGCTTAAAAGAAAGGGGGAAAGATTGAATTGAGTACATTTTGAATGCCCTACCATTTCTTATTATCCGTAGGATTTGAGTTATTGACTTTTCAATAGGGAGAGACGATGTTGTTCCAATGCTTTATTATACTTCTCTACCTATGGTTCTTGGATATGCCTTTCAGACCCCTTGTTGGTCCTTTATTCCCACCTGGTTGGTTAATATATGAAAACTTTTTATGAGATGCATAATTGTATAAAGAGGTATATAAATAGATATAAGGGGATATCAAATGAATTAGATAGAAAAGGGATTAGATTTTGCTAATAGAGTCGAGTTATGTACCTTCTCATAGAAAAGGGAAGATCTTATAAATGAATGTGCTTTTGACGCATCTCATTTCCCCCTACTTATAATAAACCCCCTTGAATAAGGAAGTATATGATATGTCTTAAACAACGAGAAAGGTTGAGCCCCTACGAATATTGAGGAAGGATAAATAGGCTAGGAAAGAAGAAATAGATGGTCCCTAGCTACGAATAGACCATGAAACAAGTCTGGATTAGCCAAATACGATTCCACATATACAGGGGAAAGGTCGATCTTGGATAAGCTTCTCTTGTTGGAACACCACCTCTCGGTATAGTAGGGAATTCGAAGCATTGACTTCCCCAAGTATTGATTCTTCAGGTTCTTGTCAAGAAGAATCAACCTTAAATAATAGAAACCAAAATTATTATATAGAAAGGGGGCGTCAAGTAAAGAAGTTTAGAATAAGGTTGCGTCCGCTATCATGCAGCTCCTGATCATCCATGGAGGTAGCTACAATCCATCCATTCAAACCTATATGATGGTATGGGAGAGAGGGATATAGGTAGCGGGATGGCTTATCCTGGGTATAGAAAGGTAAGGTGGGCTGGAGAAAGGTAAGGAAATGAAGCTCGAGAGAAATCGAATTGGATGAGTTTTGACATTTGTAATAGACTTGACCCACCCCTAGAAATTTTTTTTTATAAGCCCACCTTTGAAAGGAAGAGGATATTGATTGAAACCCTCTAGAAGTTGGTTGGGCTCACTTCATTAATCAATCGGGATGATTCCGACCTTCTTCCTTCGATGGTTCATTTGTATTGTCTGTCACTTGTTTATACATAGAGAATATGTTTTATTATTTTGGTGGATGGATACTAAAATGCAAGCTCTGTGTTGCTAGGTACAATGATTGTACCAAGCTCTTAGAGCTTGCCTTAATCCATTCAGTGTTTTCTTTAATCTGTATACTTTGTCTTCTTGTCGTGGAACCTCATAACCTTGTGGTTGTTCCACATATACTTCTTCTTCTAAGTTTCCATTCAAGAATGTTGAATTTACATCCATATGATAAAATGACCATTTGTATTGCACGACGATTGCTAATACTGTTCTAACTGTGTCCACGAGCACAACTACTACAAATGTTTCATTGAAATCAATTCCAGGTTGTTGTGTAAAGCCTCTCGCAACTAATATTGCCTTATACTTATGTACTTTTCCTTCTGCATCTTGCTTGGTTTTATAAATCCACTTGACACTTATGAAATCCTTATCATCAGGTACATCTACCAATTTCCATTTTTGATTTCTCTCTATGCATCTGATTTATTCATCCATGGCTTGCGCCCATACATCCCTTTTAACAACTTCTTCAAAAGTTAATGGATCATCTATTTGTGAAAACAGAGAAAAAACTGAAAAGGAATTTGTTGCGTCTTCATTATAGATGTTGTGCAAACTTCTTGTATTTCTTGGCAACAAAATTGCTAATGTTGGATCTGGAGATGTAGAAGTACTCATACGTCTTGTTGGTGTTTGTTGCGCTCTAGGTGTAGACTATGCACTTGTTGTTCTTACTGGAGTATTCTGCACGGTAATTTGTGTTGCAGTGCCAGGTGTAGACGAAACTGTGCGCTATCCTGTGTATGGTGTTTTCGCCACTTCATCCTCGGTGCCATCATGCTCTATTGTGTCAGTTATCTTTACTGTATTTTCTATGGTTCCATCCCATGCTTCATTCTCTACGAACTGAAAATTGCGATTGATTATGACTTTTCTTGTGATAGGGTCATACAACTTGTATCCTTTTGTCTCTTTAGAATACCCAACAAATATACATTTATGTCCTTTGTTTTCCATCTTCCTCCTCAGTTCATCTGGAACATGTGCGTATGCGACGCAACCAAAAAATCTTAAGTGTGCCACATTATGCTTTGATCATGTCCATGCTCCCTGAGGAATTCTATTCTTCACACTCTTTGTCAGACATCTGTTCAAGATGTATACTGCAATTATTACTACCTCAACCCAGTACTCATTTGACAAATGTTTGGTTTTCAACATACTATGTGCCATTTCCATGATGGTTTTGTTCTTTCTCTCTGTGACACCATTCTATTGTGGTATGTATCACGCGGTAAATTTCTTGTAGATGCCATGAACTTTACAAAAGCTCTAAAATTTTCTTGACATGTATTCTCCTCCTCTGTCAGTTCTTAGACACTTGATGTAATAACCACTTTGTTTCTCCACAAGTGATTTAAACTGCTGAAAACAACCCAATAAGTCAGATTTATTCTTTAGGAAATAAATCCATGTCTTTCTTGAGAAGTCATCAATGAATGTTAGAAAATAAGTATTGCCTTCTATTTACGGAGTTTGCATTGGTCCACAGATGTCAGAATGTATTATTTCCAGTGGATATTTTTCTCTGTAGGACTTGCCAACTAGAAATGATTCTCTATGTTGCTTGCCAAATATGCAACCTTCACATATCCTTTCTGGTTTTTCAATCAATGGTAATCCTTTTACCATATCCTTTGTGTTCAGCAACTTCAGAACTCCAAATTTTAAATGTCCAAATTTTAAATGCCATAGCCAGGAGTCATCTTGTGTTTCAGATTGAAATGTTGCTTTCATTTATGTGCCATTTTCACCTTTCTTGATACAGCGCACACTATTTTCTTCATTAGTACTACGCACACTTTCTGCTGTAAATGCAGTGTCTAACTTTGTTCTTTTTCTTTTGTCAATTGTTTGTGTTGTGTTCTTATTCTTGACTGGCTTTAATGTCAATGGGAACATTCTATTACTTGTCATTTGGATTTTTGCAATAAGTAAATTGCTTGGGCATTTATCCATAATCACACAATGACTATCTTCCATGTAGATTATGTATCCCTTTTGTAACAATTGTCCTGTACTCATCAGATTATGCTTCAAACTAGAAACATAATATACATCGGACATAATTGTCTCTTCTCCTTGTATTGTTAAAATGTTTATACTGCCTTTGCCTAAGACAGTGACTTGGATATCTGTTCCAACTATAACCTTGGTCTGGACTGAATCATCCAAACTACAAAATATTTCTATGTTTCTTGTCATGTGGTTATTGTAGCCTGAGTCTAAATACCATATGTCACATGGACTTTCTTGAGACTTAATCTAATTTATCAATCCAATGGCGTATGTGTAGAATGAATCTACTGTGTCTAAATCTTTCATTGACATGGTTTCAAAATATCTTCTAAGAATCTAAAGTTTTGCAATATTTACTTTGTCCATACCTTGATAAGAGGTTTGTAATATGTCGCATTCTTCTTTGGTTTGCTTTGCTAATGAAACTCTTGGAAGTATGCTCTCATGCATGGCTTGATGTATGTAAAACATCACCTTTCCATCCTTCTTTATTTGATCTTTCAAGACATATTTCTCAATTTGTGTGAGGGAATCATATGTTGACTAATCTATTGGTTCTACATAGCCATTCTTGACTATCTCCCATCCATCTTGACCTTGGAACAAGGCCTTCATGGTCAGGGACCACATATCATAATTATTGCCTCTAAAAGTGGGAGGTTGCATATTTGAGGTAGAAGCCATATTTCACTTTCAACAGAGTTTCTGCTCTGACAAACTTGTTCTGATAGAACCTGCTCTAATACCAATTTGAAGGAGCAAGGGGGTGCACATAGTCTACTCTGCGCAACAAAGTTAGGAATATTGCACACCAAATAGGCTACACAACAGAGTTCTCAAGACCATTGTGCAGTGTGTTAGCACCATAAGTCACCCTTGGATTGCGGGAGAGGTAAGCCTGATACCCATTAGAGTTTTATGTCACAGGTTGGTATAAAAGGGTCAAATGGACGTAGGCCCAAGAGAATATTACTTTTAACTCAAAATCCTAGACTAGGCAAGGAATAAGCAAGTGAGGTTTTGATCTAACTCCAGTCAGGAAGTTGAGTATAAAATGAACAGAGGGAAGACTTGGTGAGAAAATGTAAGGGTCTACTATGGACATTCTGTCTTCCAGCAGCCTAAGGGAGAAAAACCTCAATAAAAAAATCCTCTTGAACCCTAAGTTTCATACGCTAAGATATGCTTAAACGACATAGTTATAATAGCATGATGGTCAAACCTACATCACAATGCTACTATAATAACTCGACTGGATCCTCCAATTCTGATATACTTAGTGTAAGAGGAAAAATATAACACAGGAAACTAATTAAAACTAGTGAAAATATTGTAGTGATCAAACCTACATCACAACAACATAACAACCCTCGACTCGATCCTCCAATTACTAGTGTCTTAACACAATGCTTACAGAGAGGTGGGAAGAAACTAAATTTCATTAAACAAGAAGTGTCAAATACAAACACATAACCAAAGGAACTAGTGCCTCATCAAAACTTTACAATACAGGATCCTAACTCAACCATCCACCCCCTTTCAAAATATAAAAACTGAGTATATATACTCAAAACTGCTAACATCCCTTAGGGACGCAATTGGACCCTTGCATTCAAAGCTTCATGTTTCTTTTCCTTCTATCAGACTGCATAGGCTTTCCTTTGTCAAATGCAAATCTAGGATAGTATGGGTTTTACATGAAAATTCATGACAGGGTGACCTTGGGATGAAAACCCACCTCCATGACCAGTGCTTCCATGTTTCCTATTTATGGTTGAAATGAGGTTTCAACCACCTTCTTCATCTTCATTAATTTCCCTCATTGGGATCAGGATGAGTCCATACATCCATGAATGCTATTAGGCAGCGCTCCTGACTTGCTGAGTTAAACTTGGCACCTCAAAACCATGAAGCCTTCTTCTGCTGCTAATACAAATGCCCTCAACCCCTTTGGCGTGGCCTTTTTCAATTGCCCCACTTTACTGTGGGTTGTGACCTCACGTTCGTCCTGCATGATATTTCGGGACTTTTTGCCCCATCTTGGCTTCAATATCGTGATGCCCGAAATTGTGAAATGACTGTTGAGATCGGCGGTCAGTCCTGCTTCAAGATGGACTACCACGATATTTCCCCCGACCATACGAACTGTTGGCTATGTGATGAGTGCTAACCCCCTTTCCCAGACCTGCTTCCTTTGTGACCAAGCACTAGGACCGTGGGCCCAATTCATGTTTCGGGAGAAAGAGACATCGCTCTTCTGAAACCTCTGTTTCACGAAATCATGAAATAGGGATTTTGCATTTTGGGGTTTCAGGCTATGGATTCACTTGTCGAAGAGAACCCTGAATTCTTGATTCCCGATCCTCCGAAATAGTCGATGTCAGATCAATGAACCTCTACTCCTCACAATTGGATGACCCAGATAATTTCTTGACCTTGTGCTTCATGAGTCATCAAGACTCTACCTTCTTTCTTTTCTGAGTTACGAAATCACAAAAAGATGATCCAATGATCCAGCTTTTTCCTTTGATCAATGGCTGTGATCTTTTTCGTGATTTCGCATTTCAGGAGTCTCCGATGTGATCGACTCTCGACCTCTCAATTCACAAAATCATGACTATGTTCATTGTGTGCCATGTGTCCTCCTTGATGGATGGACCAGATCTATTCGTGACTTTGGCCATCGGGGATAATCCCTTGCCTCATTTCAAAACTCCCGATAGTCATTTCTGCGAAACTTCAGATGACTGCCACCTGTCTCCTCAATATCTACGGCACAAATTATTTCTTTTCTTGATCTTTGATCTCGGGCCTCTTCCCTGGCTCTAATATTCGAGCAACTTCATGACCCCGACCATCCGATGACCGTTTATTTTCTCCATCGATGGATCCTCGCCATTGAAAACTGATCTCTCCCTGCTCGCTTGATTTGTGTCACTATTTTACCGCTCTCAGTGCTGCAGACAGTGACAATAAAGACTTGGATGACATGAATTAGGTTTGGGAAGACAAAGGCTCGGTGATGAAGGTAAAGGGAGAAGTGATCTCCCTTTGGAAGAGATAGAGAAACTCAGGGCCAATATTTTTTAGGCAATATTGATAGGGAAAATTGGCCGATCGAAAAGGATGAATGCAATAAAAGAAAATTACATGCCAGGAGGGGAAAGAAAAATATGAGTAGGTCTGCAAAAGGGGAAAAGACAAGTAAAATCACAGACTCAGGTAGAAACCACAAACCCTCAAGGTCTTCACAAGTTTATGTGATAACATTAGGCTCCATGGGGGATGGCATGCTCCCTGTGAGCTGCCAAGAACCAGTAGTTCTAGTGCCTTAGCTATTGGGTTATGGAGTCGAGCTCAAGACTTTCAAAGAAGAAAACAGGGAAATATGTATACACTACTCTACTAAAATAAAAACAAACACATGGGCTCCATCAGAGCTTATTTATGTACAATCCTAGGCTAATAAATTTTCACAAAATGCTACATGAAAGTAAACTTCCACGATAGCCATTCAAGTAACTTCCTAACTGGAAGCTCCTTTACTCTATCGATGATCACTATCAGATGATGTAATTGTGATAGCAGAATAGTTACACCCTTCATTCCCTCATCAAAGGATGAAGTTGAGATGAAGTAGGGCAACTCGAAGAAATGAAAGAAATGTCACTCTGTGTACTCGCTGGCAGGCTCATAGAATGAGTGGAAAATCCTACGAAGTGGGTAGAAGAAAGCCTGCTTTTCTCCACAGCTACTCATACAGGGTTGAATATCATTGGTAGGCACAAGTGGATGAGGAGTTTTTGCAAGCCGACTGATCTCAGGCGATGGATGCTCACTGACCGTCTCTGGACAGAAGGTAAAATGCCCCTTCTGTTGCTCCTATGGTTCTTCCTCTTCTTCTTCTTGGCTCTCCCAAGGGTCAGATTCATATTCATCATAAATAGGACCCGTGGGAAAGATATGCTCTTCAAACTATTGCTTAGTGACTTCTGCAGGCCCAGGACAGATGATTTCTTCGTAATAATTTTCATTGATGAGTAGAGAACATGGTTCTGCTATTCGTTCTTGGAAATCCTGCATATCCAACTTAGAATCTGATTCGTAGTTGTCATACACAGGCTAGTTGCTCCTTTGGTCAACAAGTTGTGATGTGGGGCTCTGATCCTTCTCATTTGAATAATCATCAAAGCTTGGGGTGACATGTACATAAGGAGAAGGATGCATGGCCTCTACAACTATGAAATCTTCAACACTTTCATCATCGGTGGGGTTGTCAAGAACATATGCCTCAAGGACTAGAACATCCTCAGTGCTTTCTTCAGATTCTAACATTTCTAGTTGGGCAGAGAGAGATTTTACTAGTTCCATCAGGTCGCCCAGGGCATCTTCTTCCTCCATATGGTCCTCATTCTTACAATCTTCATCATCACAGCCTTCATAAGACACAGTCATGTATTTCTCACTGTCCTCAAATTTCTCACAACATTTATGAAAGATAAAATCAGAGGAATAATACCTTTGAGATTGCTTATTAAAAACTGCATGAAATTCTCCCAGGGAGGAGATGATGGGAGGGGGTAAGGAGAAATACCACTCATGAGCATCTCCTGCTAATGAGAACATGAACATTTTCAATAATACATCCTCATGATGTATTCCCCACTGATGCATGAGTTCATGAAAATCATGGAGATGCTGAGCAAGGTTTTCCTCTTTACGCTCTCTAAATATGGGCAAATAATTGCCCCATTCATTTGAAGTAGGGACAACATTAGGAAAACTAGGAACAACTAGAAAATTAAAATGATCAAACCTTCGATCCAGGATCCTTTCCATTTCGAACCAGTGGAGTCGTCGATCGATCCTTGAATCATGGAGTCGCTAGGTGAATGATGTGCACCTTTGAATGTGTCTGGTCTTTGTTCACCATCAAAGTCCAAATCCTAACTTTCTCGTTCCCCTAGGGAACTGCTCAAGCTGAGAAAGCAGCTGCTGAAAACCTTCTCGAGAAAGCTCCTCTGGGTCAGCTTTCAGGTGTGCTAAAATTAGCCACAACTGAAACAGTGAAGTGGAAACATTGGAGTCACCAAGTGCACAGCTGCAATCTTCGATGTACTAGGTTTTGATGAACTCTCAGAACTAATAATCTTTTTCGTTCAATCCCAAGGAATATATTCAATTTTGTCCATAGGCTCATACCCATCAAAGTTTTATGTCACAGGTTGGTATAAAAGGATCAAATGGACGCAGGCCCAAGAGAATATTTCTTTAACTCAGAATATCGGACCAGGCAAGGCATAAGAAAGTGAGGTCTTGATCTAACTCTAGTCAAGAAGTTGATTTTAAAATGAGCAGAGGGAAGGCTTGGTGAGAAAATGTAAGGGTGTGCTATGGACATCCGATCTTCCAGCAGCCTAAGGGAGAAAAACTTCAAGAACAAAATCCTCTTGGACCCGAAGTTTTAGACACTAAGAAATGCCTAAACGACACAGTTATAACATCACGATGGTCAAACCTACATCACAATGCTACTACAACAACTTGACTGGATCCTCCAATTCTGAGCTACTTAGTTTAAGAGGGAAAATATATCACAGGAAAATGATTAAAACTGGTGAAAATATTGCAGTGATCAAAGCTACATCACAACAGCATAACAACCCTCGATTGGATACTCCAATTTCGAGTATATTAACACAGTGTTTACAGAGAGGTGGGAAGAAGATGATGTTCATTAAACAAGAAGTCTCAAATACAGACACATAACCAGAGGAACCAGTGCCTCATCAAAACTTTACAATACGGGAGCCTAGCTCAACCATCCACCCTCTTTCAAAATATAAAAACTTAGTATATATACTCAGAACTGCTAACGTCCCCTAGGGATGCAATTGGACCCCTGCATTCAAATATTCACATTTATTCTCCTTCTGTCAAACTGCACAGGATTTCCTTTGTGAGATGCAAATCTAGGACAGTATGGGCTTTGCATGAAAATTCATGACAGGGTGACCTTGGGCTGACAACCCACCTCCACGACTGGTGCTTCCATGCTTCCTATTTATGGTTGAAATGAGGTTTCAACCACCTTCTTCAGCTTCATTAATTTCCCTCATTGGGATCGGGACGAGCCCAGACATCCATGAATTCTCTTAGGCAACGCTCCTGACTTGTTGAGTTAAACTTGGTGCCTTGAAACCATGATGTCTTATTTTGCTGCTAATACAAATGCCCTTGACCCCCTTGGCATGGCCTTTTTCAATTGCCCCACATGACTGGGGGTCGTGACCTCATGCTCGTTCTACATGATATTTCGGGGCTTCTCATTTTGGGAGTTTTCGCCCCATCTTGACTTCAATATCATGATGCCCGAAATCGCAAAACGAATGCTGAGATCGACAGTCAGACATACTTCAAGATGGACGACCATGATCTTTCTCCCGACTATATGAATTGTCGACTATGTGATGAGTACTAACCCCCTTTCTCGAACTTGCTTCCTTTGAGAACGGGAGCTAGGACCGTGGGCCCAATTCCTGGGGTTTTCGCGATTTCACGTTTCGGGAGAAAGAGATGCTACTACTGTGAAACCTCCGATTCGCGAAATCACAAGATATGGATTTCGCATTTTGGGGTTTCGGGCTATGGATACACTTTTCGACGAGAACCCTGAACTACCGATTCCTGATCCTCTGAAATCGTCGATGTCAGATCAACGACCCTCTGCTCCTCAGAATTGGACGACCTAGATAATTTTGCGACTTTGTGCTTCGTGAGTCATCAAGACTCTACCTTCTTTCTTTCCGGACTCACGAAATCATAAAAATTTGATCCAACAATCCATCTTTTTCCTTTGATCAATGGCTATGATCTTTTCATGATTTTGGGTTTTGGGAGTCTTCGATGTGATCGACTCTCGACCTCCCAATTCGTGAAATCACGACTATGATGATTGTGTGCCACGTGTCCTCCCTGATGGACAGACCAGATCTATTCGTGACTTCAGCCATCAGGGATAATCCATTGCCTCATGTCAAAACTCCCGATAGTCATTTATGCGAAACTTTGGACGACTGGCACCTGTCTCCTCAATATCTATGGTCCAGATTAATTCTTTTCTTGACCTTTGATCTCGGGCCTCTGCCCTGGCACTAATCTTCGGGCAATTTCATGGCCCCGACTATCTGATGACAATCGATCTACTTCATCGATGGATCGTCGTCATTGAAAATTGATCTTTCCCTGCTCGCTTGATTTGTGTTGCTAATTGACCGCTCTCAGCACTGCACACAGTGACAATGAAGACTTGGAGAACATGACTTAGGTTTGGGAAAACAAAGGCTGAGTGATGGATGTAAAGGGAGAAGTGATTGCCCTTTGGAAGAGATAGAGAAACTCAGGGCTGATATTTTGCAGGCAATATTGACAGGGAAAAATGGTCGATCGAAAATGATGAATGCAATAAAAGAAAAATACACACAGGGAGGGAAAAAAAAAAACTATGATCGGGTCTGCAAAAGGGGAAAAGACAAGCAAAATCACAAACTTAGGTAGAAACCACAAACCCTAAGGTCTTGACAATTTTATGTGATAACACATTGCACAGACTCCTTAGATTGTTGTGCACTGTGAATACACACACTTAATAAAATGATTTACGAATGAGGAATTAAAACGGTGCTATGCTTAGCACATAAACTCATAAATAAGATAGAAACTTGACAAAACACAAAATACTTGATATTAATGAACTTCGGCATAGTACTCTGTTTACAAAATACAATGACAAAATGAGTTTCGGCTCTAATACTTCTTCTTGTCAATTCTTTAGCTGCTGCTCGTTCTCCCTAGCTCTCTTGCTTCTTCTCTGTGCATGAACTTCTTCTCTTGAGTATCTACTATGCATCCCTCTCTCGACTAATATAGATTTTGACTATGACTTCCTACAGAAGCTAAGATCTACTCAAGATTAAACACTACAATAACTACGAGGGACTCTTCAACCACTTAATTTAATTTGAGAAGATAGAATTCAGCTCCATTTATAGCTCTCCCATTTGCCAACTAACTTTTGAGTAAATGTGCCACTTTGCACTTACAGACTGTCATAATGTCGGTGACAGACAGAAAAATCGGCTGAGAGGTGAAAATATCACCGACTTGTAATTACAATTTCCAACAGTTATCACAATCTACAATGTAATTTATTTTCAGCACCGCATTCGATTTCCTATTCGTGGACTTCACTCAGCAATTAGCAAGCAGAAACGGCACCCAGTAATAAACAAAAACGGCCGATCCTGACTTTCTTCACGATCGAGTAGAGCACAAGCATACTGGTCTCAAAATACTCTCTAGAACCCATGCACAAGCATACTGCTCTGATCCTAACGTACATATTATAGAAGACAAGAAGCTACTTATGGTACCTTGCCTGCTCGATCTGTGTTGGGTGTTAGTCAGCGTTAGGTCAGGCCATCGGACTTCTCGAATTCCGTTGGTGGCAGTGATATTTGGAACAATTAGTTTTGTAATGTATCAACTTAGAAGTGTGTGGTATTGTAACACTTTTCTTAAATAAATTTTTCCAAAACTGAGTGGTATTATAATATTTATCCACAGGCTTTCCATTCTTTTTTATTATAGTGATAAATTACACAATTTTTTTTTATCTTGCTAGATTTTCTCCATTCTTCTTTATTATACTGATAAATTAATAAATTAGACTCGGAGAAGCCGGCAAAACAATTATTTTGCTGTTTTTCCATAAGCATATCGACTTTGCGTGGATTCTACATCTGGACTGCCAAAAGTTGTAGTAGCCATTAACCCAATTTAATGTCTTCTAAAGGGCCGCTGTCCTTCGTTTCCGCCATTGACCAATAAACATTATCAAATTTTCTAACATATTTCCTCATAAGACTTTTGGGAAAACATGGACCGCTATTTTTTTCTTGGTGGAGAGCAGCCTCTCTTACAGGGGCAGGGGTATACTTATTGAGGATTATTTGAGCATAAGAACGTGTACATACAAAACTATCTGCTGTAATCTCTTTAAAAAAAACTTATTATTAGATTCATTCAAACTGTAGATAAAAATATAGTTATAATATATATACATGAGTAAAAACTATAAAATTAATAATAACCTTTCAATAATACTTTTTTAGAAATCTCTTTTACAGAGAAAAATAGTGTCATGCTCAATGTTAACTTTTGATTACGGTTTGTGTCTGCAAGCAAACAGTATATGATACTTAAATCCTGTGCAAGTAAACAATATATTATACTTGAATCTTGTACAGGGAACGATGGATGACTGTTTTCTCCAAGGAACCCGGTTCTCCCCAAAAAGGAAAATTTAATTATACGCGACCATAATATTTAAAAATCAATTCAGTATATCATTTTGGGCCAATAATATAGACCTGAGACTTTTATTTTATTGACTTAATTATAATTAAGTATACAATGATACGATTCAAGGTCAATAACATATAGCGGCGGCTTTTATTTTGTCGACTTATTGTAGAAAATATGAAGTATTGTCAGGATCCTTGCGACAACCTCAAAGTAGTCGGATTTGCAGAACCTGAATCTGCAAACATGTTCGTGCAAACAAAAAACAAAACAGCGTTGAAAAAAAACAGCAAACACTGATTGCATTTATTATCACTCTATCTATAATCAGATAGATAATAGCAAACGAGTTGAGTATACGTATAGAAATATCTTGCCTCGTAAAATCAAAGAAATTTTGTCCCGAATGGCGTGCTTAACAATAGCCTGATTGCTGCCAATACTGCCCTCTGATTGCAGATGAATATCTCAAAGGCTTCGACATTGTTTAAATAAAGATGTGGAGAACAGGGTTAGATGGGTTCCAATTATCAGCCTGGCGTTGTTTGTTAGCGTTTCGCTCTTTAAATCCGCAATGTCACCTGGCCGTTGTAGGAGCTTGATGACCATTACTAGAATGGTCAAATTTTTTGGGCTTAAGTATAACATTTCATGTATTTTGAGAAAGGCTGCTCCAACATAGGCTCCAACTAGGGATCTCGTCTCCTGGCAGGATGAGAAGGACAACAAACCAAGTGCCTAAGAAAGGGTAAATGGAGTCATCAGTTTGCTTTCGTTTGGAAAGGGGGTGCAAAGGAAAATTTGAGGTTTCGACTTTAATTCCAAAACTTTCAAAACTCGACACGCTTCGTAAACTCAACTGCAGTCCATTCGATAACTTTCCCTTTCTCGAGACTGAATTCAAAGCTGCTTAAGATGGTCCAATCAATCTTAGGAAAATCAACCGATCCGGTAGGTTTTAGCTTGCATCAAAACTAAGTGAATTCCATGCTTTTAATCAGGGATACCTGAATGAACTCGAGCTGTGGATCCGGTTTCAAAAAAGATGATTACCATCAAAAAAGATGATTACCAGAGTGTAGTATAATTTAAGTATGACAGTCTTACAGATATCTTAGATACTGCTTCACTACCAGCGATCCTGTTCAATACCCTAGTGAAGTTCTCTGGTTCCCTTTATTGAATTTCCTTTCACCACTTCAAACTGTTATCTTGCATTTAAATGATGAGATGACGGCAATTATTTTATGAATTTCCTTTCATCATCTCTTTGGACTAGATGGGGGCAATCAATTATGAATTTCCTTTCACCATCTGTCTTATACTTTACTTTTGAAATGTGGAGTGGGGGCAATCAATTTGCATAAAATATACCAGGGGTGATATTTGTGTAATATTCGTTACAAAGGCTTGTCAACTTGCTTTAAGTGCTCTAGGCCAACTTTTTCTTAACCTTCACAACATCTTAGTCTGCAAGAAATTAGGGGAGAATTTATTTCCAGGGGTATTCTTTTAAGCAAGACTTAACCATTTGAAACATGTTAAAATACCTAAGAGAGTTAGGATCCGCCTATGCATGGCTTTGTTCAGCAGGAGACCTAGGAGTCGTGAAGGCCAGCTTACTTTTTGAGATTCGTTCGCCAGTTTCCAAAATTGAAGCGTAACCTCTTTTCCTCTGTGGATGGTATGCTCAGGTGTCAGAGCTTAAGGAGAGAGGACCAAGGATGAAAAATGGAAATAGAGAAGGCTATGGACCTCAAAAACCTAGATGTTATCATGCAATCCTGACTCTTGGAAACTTGCCCCCCCGCCGCTTTTTTTTTTATAAAACATGTTAGGTGAATACATCATACTTGTGAGACCATTTCTATGTTTTAAGTGATGTCCGTTTGAAACCCAGATACTTTGGAAATTCATACCTTGGCCTTACCACTTCGTTCTCCTCTAAAAGAAAAATATTTGTCACGTGTTTCGGGTGGGTCAATTTCCTCATACCTGACCGTCCCTTTCTCCTTTTGTGGTTTGGACTGTAATTCGGAGGCCTGTATGAAACAACACAAAGAGTATCAGGTCTTCAAGATTTATGGGATTTTGTGTGTCAAAATTTATGTCTCCACTTCTAGGAAATCAACACCCTATTTTATTCGCGATGAAAGTGAACTTACCGAAAAGTTATATAAAGAAAAAAAAAACACAAACCGATATCTACAATGGAGATTTGGAACTCATTTATTGCATATAGTGCTTTAAATAACACCCGCTAACAGGGTGCTGAGGGTTTTACCATCCAAATTCTCTAACAGAAATGAATTCTTCCCTTCAGAAGTTGAGACTTTGAATGGTCCGTACCAGATATGATCAAATTTACCATGTTTTGTCGAATCTACCCTCCTAGCAACAACCACATTAAGTAAAAAGTGGTTGATCATGTTCCACTTTTTTTAATTAATGGTGTTGATCGGCTTATATCAACCACTTTTTACTTAATGTGGTTGTTGCTAGTTGACGACCTGTATGCATGGCCACAACCATGAACACATTTATACATGTTAATTGTAATAATTAAATATTATTTAGTAATTACTAAATTATTATTTAAAATAAATTTATTAATTTTTTAGATATTTTTATTATTAACTAAATAATTTATTAAAAATAATAATAATAAATATATGTAATAATTTTATTACTAAATTATAAAAAAGAATTAAATAATAATCAATTAATAATAAGAATTTAATAATAATCAATTAATAATTATTTATTTATAATTATTAAAGAATAACAAATTATTATTTAATTAATAAAAAAATACTAATTAGAAATTAGAAATTAATATTTATTAATTAATAATAATTAAATAATTAATTATCAATAATAAAATAAATAGGACCCGGATGGGGTGACACGTAGGGATAGGGGTACAGGTGGTTGCGCACTCGGCCCAAGCATAAATGTCGATGGCCGCCACCCACGAGTATGTATTAACGATAGGTGACGACCATCGCATTAACGATGGGTGACGACCATCGCTGCAGTTGTAGGATGGAGGGACCTTTCCCTCGAGCGATTATTTACGACCTCTGCATTCCCGGGATGGCAAAGGTTAAATCTGAAAGGATGACTTCTGTAACGACCCCTTAAATTTGTCTATGAAAAGCGAAGTTCAATAGGAAAATTTATGTTTTATTTTTAAAAGAAAGAAGAGATTAACAACCTCACATAGTTCATATCAATGCAAAAGCACATGACATCATAACTAAGGTGACACATGATCAGAATATAAACAACTCTACAATATCATTGCGGAACGAAATTGCAAACTATAATGCTAACCAATCTCATCATATTATCACCAATAACAATAATTTTTCCGAATATAAAACTTCCTTCTACTTCACCATTAAAATCATACCGTTGCCACTTGCCCGCTTCGGAGACGTCCCTTGCGCTGTGTCGCTTCCCTCGCTCCGTGCCGCGTCCCGCTTGCCGACCGTAGAAATCTCACCGGTACCTCCCAGCCAACGCTAGGGGTACTCTTCTTCCCCCTTAGCCACCCGAGCCGCAAAGGGGCCACACAAGAACCAGAGATAGAATAGCGTCTCAGCTCACCTCCACGGCTGAGCTACCACTCCAAACACAGCTGATATATACCCAACTCCTCACAAGCAACCCGTCAAGCCACAATTAGGTAGCATAACATTACGCTAACCGTCCTCCCTTTCTTCCTTCCTTTCCCCTCCTTTTATAGAATTTTGAGACTGACCTAATTCATAAATCATTAATTAATTAATTTTTAATGACTAACCCTCTAACAGTCTCCGTCGTCCAAGTGTCACACATGCCTCTGGTTCTCCAAA
>ML789485.1:0-21308 GCA_009831015.1 Picea engelmannii | reverse complement strand
ACTCAGTTAACCATAATTAAATTCTGTTAATTAATTTTACTTTATAATCTTAAGCATGTATCCAATTAGGGTCGTTACAATGCATAAGAATTTCAATTGCAAAGAAAAAAGTCCCTGTTTCGTTTATCGTTTATAACGCTGCTCATTTCAACCATATAAACCATATATCATTTATAAGACTACCGGGTCACATGCATGCAAATTTCTACCATATATCATTGAAACAAAAACTAAAATTTACTTGACGGTGGCTTTACAAGCACGCTAATTTCTATCATATATCATGGATAAAACTGTTACATTACATACACACAAATAAAAGACTGAATTTACTTAATGTGCATCGTAGACATAACCCTAACTTATTCAAACTGACTCAAGTCCCAAAGGACACATCACTCAATCAGATCCCTGTGATTTTTATTTCAAACCAATTCAACCGAATAAAACAGATTCACATATATTTCCTAACCATAACCATAAAACCGTAACCCTAATATGAACAACGCTAACCTTAGCTTTAAAAAGCATTAAAATAACTAACTTTAAAATAGAAAAGGAATAACAAATAATTAAAAAAATAACGAAAAGCAGGTAGGATGGATCAAGCTTGGCAGGACGGTGGATAGCTGATCGAATCGCATCGAGAATCACCTATGAGGCCGTGGAAAATAATAATGTTTTAGTTATTTTATCATTCAAGAAGCATAAAATAAGATACAGAAGCTAATAACATATAGTAGCTGACCTTTTCCTCCTTGGAGGCGTGCATATCATATCTAAACTTGCAGGGAACATTTGATTATTTCTTTGAAGGTTAGCAACATGAAAGCAATGGAAACGCCCTCGATTCATTTAGGATGAAAGCACAGTAGCATGAGGGCAATGGAAATGCCAAAATAATGGCATGTAAACAACAATCAAATGAGGTTTCAATTAACCTACCTGTTAATCGAAATACGGACTCTTAATTGAAATGGTAGACACCCTTCACATTCATATTTAATCCAATTGAAACATTTGTCCAAACATGAGAGTTTCTGCACAATAAGCCATGAGGAGTAAATTGAAACGGTCTACACGCTTCACATTCATATTTAAGCCAAGTAATGGCTGTTGAGTAAACTGAAACCGTACACACGCTTCACATTCATATCTAAGCCAAGTAATGGTTGTTGTTCACTGAAACGTGGCATTCAGGTGGTCGTAATTAAAAATTTAATTAAATCGTGGCAATCAATGGATAGGGCAGTAATTTTTTAATGATGTATTAAGTAAATGTGAAATACTTCGATAAAAAATTAATAGATTAAATAAAATAAATGCCTTAACTAATGCCAACCATTGAAACCTTTCACATCCATAAATCTTTGGTCCCTGTTAATTACTGGAACTGGAACGTGACAATGAGGTTGATTATACAAATTAATTATTAAAAGTGGCCATCAATGGGTAGGGCAGTAATTTTTTAATCAGATTAAGTAAATGTGAAAAAGTAAACAAGGAAACTTATGCATTCATAAATGCAAGGAAGTTAAAAACATTAAATCCTATTCATTTATTTGAGTGAACGACGAAGAATATGCCAGCATCTTTCATTGTAGACCATAAGATTAGAATTTCCGATTAAAAGACTCATTAACCCATCGATTCCAATAGGGGGACACCTGTCGGCATAAATATATGGTAACAAAGAAGTATTAACAAATTCCCTTAAATAAACCATTATTTATTTGTTGAGATTTTCAAATCTATTTTAAGATATTAAATCCATTTTTCTAGGTAACAATTGAGCATGTGCAAAGTTTATAAAATAAGCAACTAAAACATCAAGAAGGGGTAGATTAAGAGAATTTTGATACCAAAGATGTGTTCATTTTTTTTAATACTAGTGGGTCATTATGCTCTAAAATTCTCAGCTCCAAAGAATAGTTCCTTGGATTCGTATCTTGAATGAAATAGAGGTAGATTAAAAGAATTTTGATACCAAAGATGTGTTCATTTTTTTTAATACTAGTGGGTCGTTATGCTCTAAAATTCTGAGCTCCAAAGAATAGTTCCTTGGATTCAATTCATATCTTGAATGAAATAGAGCCTTGTATTCCTCATCATTTACAATGTTAAGCTCTTTTAACACTTTTACCTTGTTTTCAATTTTATAAAAATTTGCACTATTAATGTTGAAGTAAAAGTCTAGAATGTATTACAATCAAGCCTTAAATTTTTTGTTTTATATAGAATATATGTGTATATATTTTTTGTTTTATATAGAATATGTGTAAATAGAGAATTGTAAAGGAAAGAGTTTAAGTGTTACTAACTCTTTTCTTTATGCTTTTACATTCATGCCCTTGCAAATTACATTTATGAACATTTCATATATGGATTCTTTCTTAAAAATGTTCAATTTAGTTTGGATTCATTTTTAATGTTGCCTATATTTTAAGGTTTATTTCACCCTCTTCTTCACAGACTTACCAAGATCACATTGTTTTCTCTTTGGTTTAAGACTTGATTTCTTTTTATGATCTTCAACCTTTCATTTACATGTATTTTCTTGGTTCTTCAAGACTCCATACCCAGTGGATGCTCCTTTGATGATATGAGATTCATTCCAATTTTCTGTTTTTTCTATCCTCATTCACTAGGTCTTATCATTTATGTTTTAAAATATGGCATATAAAGCTTAATATTGTGAATTGTTGCTTAATGAAAGTGGGTTGTTCTTAAATCATATGAGAGAGCTTTCTTTGGTCCAAGAGCCAACTTGTGCTTTCTTTGGTCCAAGAGCCAACTTGTGGCCTAGCTTGTCCAATAGTCCAATAAAGAAATACTGAGTTTTGAAAATTCTTCATTTGTTTGAACCCAACAGTGGCTCTTGTGGATGGAAAATCTGTGCGATAATGGCAAGGTTTCCGTTAACAAAGACAAAAACGACATAACTTAAGGAATGAAGTATTCTCATCCAGATTTGCAAACATAAGCACAATAATGAAGGCATTAATAATAATAATTAACAGTTATCTGTTTCATCAATTATATGTTTCCCATTGTGCAAATGAGCTTGCAACCAATAAGACAAAGACAAATGATGTGGAGGACCAATGTTGCTTCCACGGGAATAGCTCTGGGCTAATCAATGGTGCAAACCACAGTTCCTCTAGTATTGAGAGTGTTTCAACCCTCCCAAAATACAAAGGACCAGAGAATGAATGAGCACCTATCTATCGTGCCTAATTAAATCTCGCATTATTTTCCCATAACTATATTAAAACAATAATACATTAAAGTCTGTAACTTGTATTAACACATTAAAGCTTCTAATAACATTTTAGATGTCTAGGTTAAGGGCTGAAGCTTCAGATTCCATCCAGGAGATTAAGATCCAACGATCATCTGGAAGAAATGATAAAACGATCAGGGGTCCATTGATGCAGCCGATTCAATACGCAACAATCCAGTTCAGGGATACAAAAGCGATCCAGGGTTTCTTACTTATACGACAGGTTCTATATGTAGTAGGTTCAAAATGCAGGAGTGATCCTAACAGGTTCGAAATGCATATCCAGGGATATAGCAGGTTGGATATCCAGCGATCTAGGGGTTATTGAGTGAATTTGAAATGCACTTAAAGTGAAACAGCCAAGCTTGGGAGTGGAGATAAACGGCCAGCCCACCCAGTGGAGATAAATTGAAATGCAGATAAATCGAAATGCCACACCGGGCTGCACGATCCAAACTTAGCAGGAGGACGACCACCTAGACGTCAGTATTCTATGCAACCAGGTATTCCAACAAAAATAATAAAGCAAAAAAACTAGAAAAGAAAAAACAAGGTTTAGGTTTTAATCTCATCCATCCTTAATTCGTCCTTGATTCAATCCTATCCATCCACCTTAAATTTATTATTAAAAAACCGAAAATTCTGGAACCAGTTCCAATATAGATGGGCCTAATTAAAAACTGAAAATTCTGGAAAAAAAAAAACGAAAATTCTGAAACCAGTTCCGATATAGATGGGCGTAATAAAAATACTGAAAATTCTGAAACCCCAATTCCGATATAGGGACGCCTATCGGGCTAATAATAAAAAAATGAAAATTTTGTAACCCCAATTCCCATATAGGAGTGTCTATCGGCGTAATGACACATTATACCACTAACTTATTTATACCCTCTCCTTTTTAAGCGTTCTACGAAATGGTTTTTTTCCAGGAATTAGGTAACTTAAATCTGCAGGAAATCACCATTTTTTTGTTATTTTAAATCTATTTTTGAATACATAAATGAAATCAGAATGCTAAAAAACCCTTGAAGCACTTGGATTATACAGCTCAGAGTTGTTGATCTAACTATTTCTTACTTGATTTCGAGTAAATGTACTCGAAAAATATAACCGAATAAAAACCATTTTGTAGAACTTTTAGCCTACGTCCTTTTTTATACTAGTCCTTTGTGACCAACTCTGTGGCTTAGAAAAAAAATCACCATGCAGTCTGCATTGAATGGCCAAATTGAATCCAAAATATTCATGGGAAACTCTTGCAAGGAGAAATTGATGCACTAGTGGGAGAATTAGCGGAGGATATCGAGATCCTCCACACAAGTTATCGAAGGGGCAAAGGGGTGCGCGCAGCCTACTCTGCGCAATGCAGTTAGGAATACTGCACACCAAACAGGCTAGAGTTCTCAAGAACACTGCACAATGCATAGACTGCTTAGATTGTTGCGCGTTGTGAATACACACACTTAATAAAATTATTTACGAATGTGGAATTAAAACGGTGCTATGCTTAACACATAAAGTTAGAAATAAGATAGAAACTTGACAAAACATAAAATATTTGATATTAATGAACTTCGGCGTAGTACACTCGGTTTACAGAATACAATGACAAAATGAGCTTCGACTCTAATACTTCTTCTTGTCAATTCTTCAACTATTGTTGGTTCTCTCTACCTCTCTGCTTCTTCTATGTGCATGAACTTTCTCTTCAGTATCTACTATGCATCCCTCTCTCTCGACTAACTGAAATGTCTGAGACTAATATAGACTTCGACTGTGACTTCCTACAGAAGCTAAGACCGACTCAACATTAAACACTACCATAACTATGACTGACTCTTCAACCACTTAATTTAATTCGAGAAGACAAAATTCAGCTCCATTTATAGATCTCCTATTTGCCGACTAAATTTTGAGTAAATGTGCGACTTTGCACTTACAAACTGTCAGACTGTCTCACTGACATTTCGGCTACTGACAAATTTTGATTGACAGACAAATCAGTGGAGATGTGAAGATCTCACCAACTTGTAATTAAAATTTCCAACACTCCCCCGTTGGTGGGATCATAAAAAAAAATTACATCAAAAATTTGAGTTTTCATTTTTCTGTCACTCATCTGTTACTATGCGGACTCCCAGACTACTGCACAGATGCTGAAATGCATCTCTTGCTAAAGCCTTTGTAAAAATGTCTGCAATTTTTTCTTTTGACCTACAAAATTCTAAGCAAATATCTTTGTTATTCACCAATTCTATGATAAAATGATACCTTGTATCAATGTGCCCAGTTTTCTTGTGAAACACATGATTCTTTGATAACATGATGGCATAATTGTTGTCACAAAAAACTGTAGTTGGTTCCTGTTGTTCCTGCAACAAATCTTTTAACATCCTTCTCATCCATACTGCTTAACAACTTGCGCTTGTGGCTACAACGTACTCTGCTTCTGCTAAAGAAGGTGTCACTATGGGTTTCTTCCTTGATGCCCATGATACCATACCTTTTCCAAAAAGAAATGTGTACCTAGAGATACTTTTCCTATCATCAATATTGCCTCCACAATCACTATGAGTGTATCCAATGAGTTTGAAAACTTATGAAGTGGAGTAATTTATGCCAAAATCTTTTGTTCCATTCACATATCTCACTATTCTCTTTCCTTCTTTCCAATGTGAATCTTTTGGAGTTTCCATGAACCTTGAGATTAGGCTTACTCCATACATAATATCAGGTCTTGTCATTGTTAGATACATAAGACTACTTACAAGTCTTTTAAACAGAGTCGGATCCACTTTGGACCATTTATCTTTCTTACTTAACTTCAATCATGTCATTATAGGTGTTGGTGTTGTCTTTGAATTTACCATATTAAATTTCTTCAATATTTCATGCACATACTTGGACTGTGAAATAAATATACCAAATTTGGACTGGTGCACTTCTATTCCCAAAAAATATCTCATAAGCCCCAAATCAGTCATTTCAATTTCGTCCTTCATGACTGACTTGAAATCTTCTATGCCAGAACTACCTGAAAATATCAAATCATCCACATATAAACAAACAATTAACACATTATCTTACTGATTTGATTTGATATACAATGTTGGCTCATTTTCACTTCTCTAAAATCCATTCTGTGTGAGATAGGAATCCTAGGAATAAAGAGGTGGTTTCCAAGCATAGTGGGTATAGTGACTCGAACTAGACTACTGAATGGTATGCTTCCTCCATCAATAGGGAGGGATGGGCCTGCAAAAAAGTGTGCATTCATCTATTTCCAATAGTAGTAGTAGGGGCAAGTTGTTAGTAGTAGGGGAAAATATCCCTACACATAAGGAATTTATAGCAATGGAATTCATTAGGGATAGTAGCGGGCAACAAAGATAAAGCTGCGCATTCACTCTCAGTTCTAGTGTTTTATGAAAAAGGGAGGGCTCTCTCTAATGAACCTTACCAATGTAGAATCCGACCTTCCTTACTTGGTAGTCGTTTCATGGGCCAACTGAATCATTCCTTAATTCAATGAATCGTCTATTAGCTAATAAATGACCGTATCTTACTAGATCTAGGCTAGATATCATGCCCTCAATCAATAAGATAGAGGGTTATTCGTGGTATAATAGAAGCTTCAACTACGAAATGAAACTAGGCGGTGAAGAATCAACATATGATGGAAATGGAAGAATAGGGATGGGATTCAGACTATAAAACTTAAGATTGACCCACTCCACTCTCCCTCAATCTGTTGGTTGTTCTGAACTGTAGTCGGGCACTCCAGAATCACCATTCTATCAACTGATGTAGTACGGGGGCTACTCAGGTTATTACTTAATTCACTCATTTGTCGTGAACTAAGTAATAACAACCAACAAGTGTCGTAATAAGGTGTGCACGAAAATCGATAGGTTATTCCTTTCTGGACCAGGCTTCATAACCGAAAATCAAAGCTAAGGTAGATAGGTGGAGAGGTAACGAAGCATCGTATACTATAATCAAATTCTATTTCGGTGTTTATGCCGAGCTGGTGATTCGTATCGAAGAATTGGCCCGAGGCATATTGATTGACAATCAATTGGTGTGAAATGATCACTTAGTGAATTGTACCTGATGGATGGCACTGAAAGGGATAATACAAGGGAAAGACAATGGTGCTCTATATGGTAGGTAGGTGTAAATGTTCTAAAAAGGAATGTGGTGGCATGGAAAATCGATAAGAACTCACTAGGCCCTCCCTCCCTGGTTCCTTGTCACAACCTTTCCCTGTACTGAAATCGATGGAACTGGACCCTAATCCCATCACGATTGTGATCCAAACCCCCCCCCACTATCTCGATGGATTCCTTTCGAAGCAACCGATCTAAACCGATATATTGATCCTGATCCCTTGAAATGGAAAGCATGATCCATACCGATCCGAATGCGAGGAATCAATCTCCTTACACTATTAACAAGTCCTTCAAACCAAAATGAGAAATTGCCATTCCTCTGTGTCTGATGAGCCCTCCCTTTAGTATGCCCATTTCTGTTCGATGAGCCCCGATAGGCAATTTCCAACAGCTTTTTGTTTCATCTGGCTCGGGTCTTCCCGAGACAACACCTAACAAAAACCAATAGCAAGGGAATATTTGAAGTCAAATGAATAGATTGGTATTATTGAATTTCCATTACCTTTTTCATAGACTGGTTTACGTATTAAAGTTGAGAGACCTACTATTATAAGTTAATCCCTACTATAATAGAAGATATGATAACAATCTAATAGCTTCCCTCATTATTAATAGTTTGTTGTCTATAAACCTTCCCCTTCTCGAACGATAAAACAAAAATTGGCCCATGCCCCCCTATTTATTTCATGTTAATAAATTAATAAAGGATTTCGAGCTTAAAAGAAAGGGGGAAAGATTGAATTGAGTACATTTTGAATGCCCTGCCATTTCTTATTATCCGTAGGATTTGAGTTATCAACTTTTCAATAGGGAGAGACGATGTTGTTCCAGTGCTTTATTATACTTCTCTACCTATGGTTCTTGGAAATGCCTTTCAGACCCCTTGTTGGTCCTTTATTCCCACCTAGTTGGTTAATATATGAAAACTTTTTATGAGATGCATAATTGTATAAAGAGGTATATAAATAGATATAAGGGTATATCAAATGAATTAGATAGAATAGGGATTAGATGTTGTTAATAGAGTCGAGTTATGTACCTTCTCATAGAAAAGGGAAGATCTTATAAATGAATGTGCTTTTGACGCATCTCATTTCCCCCTACTTATAATAAACCCCCTTGAATAAGGAAGTATATGATATGTCTTAAAGAACGAGAAGGGTTGAGCCCCTACGAAGATTGAGGAAGGATAAATAGGCCAGGAAAGAAGAAATAGATGGTCCCTAGCTATGAATCAACCATGAAACAAGTCCGGATTAGCCAAATACGATTCCACATATATAGGGGAAAGGTCGATCTTGGATAAGATTCTCTTGTTGGAACACCACCTCTCGGTATAGTAGGGAATTTGAAGCATTGAATTCCCCAAGTATTGTATGAGGGGCTCGTAGAGAATCGTAGTAGGCCAACGAGATTATCTATATCTATATCTATAACGCACCTTGATTCTTCAGGTTCTTGTCAAGAAGAATCAACCTTAAATAATAGAAACCAAAATTATTATATAGAAAGGGGGCATCAAGTAAAGAAGTTTAGAATAAGGTTGGGTCCGCTATCATGCAGCTCCTGATCATCCATGGAGGTAGCTACAATCCTTCCATTCAAACCTATATGATGGTATGGGAGAGAGGGATATAGGTAGCAGGATGGCTGATCCTGGGTATAGCAAGGTAAGGTGGGCTGGAGAAAGGTAAGGAAATGAAGCTCAAGAGAAAACGAATTGGATGAGTTTTGACGTCTGTAATAGACTCGACCCACCCCTAGCAATTTTTTTTTTATAAGCCCACCTTTGAAAGGAAGAGGATACTGATTGAAACCCTCTAGAAGTTGGTCGGGCTCACTTCATTAATCAATCGGGATGATTCTGGCCCTCTTCCTTCGATGGTTCATTTGTATTGTCTGTCACTTGTTGATACATATAGAATATGTTTTATTATTTTTGTGGATGGATACTAAAATGCAAGCTTTGTGCTGCTAGGTACAATGACTGTACCAAGCTCTCAGAGATTGCTTTAATCCATACAATGTTTTCTTTAATCTGTATACTTTGTCTTCTTGTCCTGGAACCTCATAACCTTGTGGTTGTTCCACATATACTTCTTCTTCTAAGTTTCCATTCAAGAATGTTGAATTTACATCCATATGATAAAATGACCATTTGTACTGCGTGAATTGCTAATACTGTTCTAACTGTGTCCATGAGCACAACTACTACAAATGTTTCATTGAAATCAATTCCAAGTTGTTGTGTAAAGCCTCTCGCAACTAATATTGCCTTATACTTATGTACTTTTCCTTCTGCATCTTGCTTGGTTTTATAAATCCACTTGACACTTATGAAATCCTTATCATCAGGTACATCTACTAATTTCCATGTTTGATTTCTCTCTATGCATCTGATTTATTCATCCATGGCTTGCGCCCATACCTCCCTTTTGACAACTTCTTCAAAAGTTAATGGATCATCTATTTGTGAAAACAGAGAAAAAACTGAAAAGGAATTTGGTGTGTCTTCATTATAGATGTTGTGCTGACTTCTTGTATTTCTTGGCAACAAAATTGCTAATGTTTGATCTGGAGATGTAGAAGTAGTCATACGTCTTGTTGGTGTTTGTTGCGCTCTAGGTGTAGACTGCGCACTTGCTGTTCTTACTGGAGTATTCTGCACGGTAATTTGTGTTGCAGTGCCAGGTGTAGACGGAAATGTGCGCTATCCTATGTATGGTGTTTTCGCCACTCCATCCTCTGTGCCATCATGCTCCACTGTGTCAGTTATCTTTACTGTATTTTCTATGGTTCCATCCCATGCTTCATTCTCTACGAAATGAAAATTGCGATTGATTATGACTTTTCTTGTGATAGGGTCATACAACTTGTATCCTTTTGTCTCTTTAGAATACCCAACAAATATACATTTATGTCCTTTGTTGTCCATCTTCCTCCTCAGTTCATCTGGAACATGTGCGTATGCAACGCAACCAAAAAATCTTAAGTGTGCCACATTATGCTTTGATCATGTCCATGGTCCCTGAGGAATTCTATTCTTCACACTCTTTGTCAAAAATTTGTTCAATATGTATACTGCAATTGCTATTGCCTCAACCCAGTACTCATTTGACAAATGTTTGCTTTTCAACATACTATGTGCCATTTCCATGATGGTTTTGTTCTTTCTCTCTGTGACACCATTCTATTGTGGTGTGTATCACGCGGTAAATTGCTTGTAGATTCCATGAACTTTACAAAAGTTATAAACTTTTCTTGACATGTATTCTCCTCCTCTGTTAGTTCTTAGACACTTGATGTAATAACCACTTTGTTTTTCCACAAGTGATTTAAACTACTGAAAACAACACAATGCGTCAGATTTATTCTTTAGGAAATAAATCCATGTCTTTCTTGAGAAGTCATCAATGAATGTTAGAAAATAAGTACTGCCTTCTATTTATGGAGTTTGCATTGGTCCACAGATGTCAGAATGTATTATTTCCAGTGGATATTTTTCTCGGTAGGACTTGCCAACTAGAAATTATTCTCTATGTTGCTTGCCAAATATGTAGCCTTCACATATCCTTTCTAGTTTTTCAATCAATGGTAATCCTTTTACCATATCCTTTGTGTTTAGCAACTTCAGAACTCCAAATTTTAAATGTCCAAATCTGAAATGCCATAGCCAGGAGTCATCTTGTGTTTCAGATTGGAATGTTTCTTTCATTTCTGTGCCATTTTCACCTTTCTTGATACAGCGCACACTATTTTCTTCATTAGTATTGCGCACACTTTCTGCTGTAAATGCAGTGTCTAACTTCGTTCTTTTTCTTTTGTCAATTGTTTGTGTTGTGTTCTTATTCTTGACTGGCTTTAATGTCAATGGGAACATTCTATTACTTGTCATTTGGATTTTTTCAATAAGTAAATTGCTTGGGCATTTATCCATAATCACATAATGACTATCTTCCATGTAGATTATGTATCCCTTTTGTAACAGTTGTCCTGTACTCATCAGATTATGCTTCAGACTAGAAACATAATATACATCAGACATAACTGTCTCTTCTCCTTGTATTGTTAAAATGTTTATACTGCCTTTGCCTAAGACAGTGACTTGGATATCTGTTCCAACTGTAACTTTGGTGTGGACTGACTCAACCAAACTAGAAAATATTTCTATGTTTCTTTTCATGTGGTTACTGCAGCCTGAGTCTAAATACCATATGTCACATGGACTTTCTTGAGAAACATTGCATTCAACTGGTGACACTATATTAGGCATTTCTTCTACGCTAGGCACAACTACAACACTCGCAATAAACATAGGTCGAGTTTGGTTATTTGTGTTGTGTGGCTAATCTTGATATTGCTTGTTCTGATTATAATATCTCTTTCTGCACTCATATGCATAATGTCCATACCTTTTACAGTAATGGCATTGAATCTTTGATTTGTCAATTCTTTGACAAGTTGACTTGATGGTACTTGGATTTTGACCTCTTCCACCAGTATTTCTAGGATTGCTACTGCATCCACTTCTGTCAAAACTTCTTCCTTTGCCTGTAGAGTTAGCTCTCCCCCTTCCTCTTCCACGGATTATAGATGACTGTGTGGAAAAATAATTTTCTAATGACATATTTGACCTGTTCAATCTATGTTCATGATTAATGAGGGAAGCTTGCAGTTCATATAGGCTGACTTGACTCATATCTTTTCCTTCTTCTAAAGTTAAAACAAGAGTATCAAATTTATGAGGAATACTTCTAAGCACATTCTCAAAAACGTTTCTGCCATCTATGGTTTCACCATGAGACTTAATCTAATTTATCAATCCAATGATGTATGTGTAGAATGAATCTACTGTGTCTGAATCTTTCATTGACATGGTTTCAAAATATCTTCTAAGAATCTGAAGCTTTGCAATTTTTACTTTGTCCATACCTTGATAAGAGGTTTGTAATATGTCCCATTCTTCTTTGGTTTGCTTTGCTAATGAAACTCTTGGAAGTATGCTCTCATGCATGGCTTGATGTATGTAAAACATCACCTTTCCATCCTTCTTTCTTTGATCTTTCAAGACATCTTTCTCAATTTGTGTGAGGGAATCATATGCTGACTGATATATTTGTTCTACATAGCCATTCTTGACTATCTCCCATACATCTTGACCTTGGAACAAGGCCTTCATGGTCAAGGACCACATATCATAATTATTGCCTCTAAAAGTGGGAGGTTGCATATTTGAGGTAGAAGCCATATTTCACTTTCAACAAAGTTTCTGCTTTGACAAACTTGTTCTGATAGAACCTGCTCTAATAACAATTTGAAGGAGCAAGGGGGTGCACGTAGTCTATTGTGCGCAACACAGTTAGGAATATTACACACCAAACAGGCTACACAACAGAGTTCTCAAGACCATTGTGCAGTGTGTTAGCACCATAAGTCACCCTTGGATTGCGGCAGAGGTAAGCCTGATACCCATTAGATTTTTATGTCACAGGTTGGTATAAAAGGGTCAAATGGACGTAGGCCCAAGAGAATATTACTTTTAACTCAGAATCCTAGACTAGGCAAGGCATAAGCAAGTGAGGTCTTGATCTAACTCCAGTAAGGAAGTTGAGTTTAAAATGAGCAGAGGGAAGACTTGGTGAGAAAATGTAAGGGTCTACTATGGACATCCGGTCTTCCAGCAGCCTAAGGGAGAAAAACCTCAAGAACAAAATCCTCTTGGACCCGAAGTTTCATACGCTAAGATATGCTTAAACGACATAGTTATAATAGCATGATGGTCAAACCTACATCACAATGCTACTATAACAACTTGACTGGATCCTCCAATTCTTAGATACTTAGTGTAAGAGGGAAAATATAACACAGGAAACTGATTAAAACTGGTGAAAATATTGTAGTGATCAAACCTACATCACAACAACATAACAACCCTCGACTGGATCCTCCAATTACTAGTGTCTTAACACAATGCTTACAGAGAGGTGGGAAGAAACTAAATTTCATTAAACAATAAGTCTCAAATACAAACACATAACCAAAGGAACTAGTGCCTCATCAAAACTTTACAATACAGTATCCTAGCTCAACCATCCACCCCCTTTAAAAATATAAAAACTGAGTATATATACTCATAACTGCTAACATCCCTTAGGGACGCAATTGGAACCTTGCATTCAAAGCTTCATGTTTCTTCTCCTTCTATCAGACTGCATAGGCTTTCCTTTGTCAAATGCAAATCTAGGAGAGTATGGATTTTTCATGAAAATTCATGACAGGGTGACCTTGGGCTAACAACCCGCCTCCATGACCAGTGCTTCCATGCTTCCTATTTATGGTTGAAATGAGGTTTCAACCACCTTCTTCAGCTTCATTAATTTCCCTCATTGGGATCGGGATGAGTCCATACATACATGAATGCTATTAGGCGGCACTCCTGACTTGCTGAGTTAAGCTTGGCACCTCGAAACCATGAAGCCTTCTTCTGTTGCTAATACAAATGCCCTCAACCCCTTTGGCGTGGCCTTTTTCAATTGCCCCACTTTACTGTGGGTTGTGACCTCACGTTTGTCTTGCATGATATTTCGGGAGTTTTTGCCCCATCTTGGCTTCAATATCGTGATGCCCGAAATCGCGAAATGACTGTTGAGATCGACGGTCAGTCCTGCTTCAAGATGGACTGCCACGATATTTCCCCTGACCATACGAACTGTCGGCTATGTGATGAGTGCTATCCCCCTTTCCCGGACCTACTTCCTTTGTGACCAAGCGCTAGGACCGTGGGCCTAATTCCTGAGGGTTTTCATGATTCCACATTTCGGGATAAAGAGACATCGCTCTTGTGAAACCTCTGATTCGCGAAATCATGAAATAGGGATTTTTCATTTTGGGGTTTCAGGCTATGGATTCACTTGTCGAAGAGAACCCTGAATTCTTGATTCCTGATCCTCCGAAATAGCCGATGTCAGATCAATGAACCTCTACTCCTCACAATCGGATGACCCAGATAATTTCTTGACCTTGTGCTTCATGAGTCATCAAGACTCTACCTTCTTTCTTTTTTGAGTCACGAAATCACAAAAAGATGATCCAACGATCCAACTTTTTCCTTTGATCAATCGTTGTGATCTTTTTCATGATTTCTCATTTTACGAGTCTCCGATGTGATCGACTCTCCACCTCTCAATTCATGAAATCATGACTATGCTGATTGTGTGCCACGTGTCCTCATTGATGGATGGACCAGATCTATTCGTGACTTCGGCCATCGGGGATAAGCCCTTGCCTCTTTTCAAAACTCCCGATAGTCATTTCTGCGAAACTTCGGATGACTGCCACCTGTCTCCTCAATATCTACGGCACAAATTATTTCTTTTCTTGATCTTTGATCTCGGGCCTCTTCCCTGGCTCTAATCTTTGAGCAACTTCATGACCCTGACCATCCGATGACTGTTGATTTTTTCCATCGATGGATCCTCGCCATTGAAAATTGCTCTCTCCCTGCTCGCTTGATTTGTGTCACTATTTGACCGCTCTCAGTGATGTAGACAGTGACAATAAAGACTTGGACAACATGACTTAGGTTTGGGAAGACAAAGGCTCGGTGATGAAGGTAAAGGGAGAAGTGATATCCCTTTGGAAGAGATAGAGAAACTCAGGGCCGATATTTTTCAGGCAATATTGATAGGGAAAATTGGCCGATCAAAAAGGATGAATGCAATAAAAGAAAATTACATGCCAGGAGGGGAAAGAAAAATATGAGTAGGTCTGCAAAAGGGGAAAAGACAAGTAAAATCACAGACTCAGGTAGAAACCACAAACCCTCAAGTTCTTCACAAGTTTATGTGAGAACATTAGGCTCCATGGGGGATGACATGCTCCCTGTGAGCTGCCAAGAACGAGTAGTTCCAGTGCCTTAGCTATTGGGTTATGGAGTCTAGCTCAAGACTTTCACAGAAGAAAATAGGGAAATATGTATACACTACTCTACTAAAATAAAAACAAACACATGGGCTCCATCAGAGCTTATTTATGTACAATCCTAGGCTAATAATTTTTCACAAAATTCTACGTGAAAGTAAACTTCCACCATAGTCATTCAAGTAACTTCCTAATTGGAAGCTCCTTTACTCTATCGATGATCACTAGCAGATGATGTAACCGTGATAGCAGAACAGTTACACCCTTCATTCCCTCTTCAAAGGCTGAAGTTGAGATGAAATAGGGCAGCTCCAAGAAATGAAAGAAATGTCACTCTGTGTACTCGCTGACAGGCTCATAGAATGAGTGGAAAATCCTATGAAGTGGGTAGAAGAAAGCCTGCTTTTCTCCACAGTTACTCATACAGGGTTGAATATCATTGGTAGGCACAAGTGGATGAGGAGTTTTTGCAAGCCGACTGATCTCAGGCGATGGATGCTCACTGACTGTCTCTGGACAGAAGATAAAATGCCCCTTCTGTTGCTCCTATGGTTCTTCCTCTTCTTCTTCTTGGCTCTCCCAAGGGTCAGATTCATATTCATCATAAATAGGACCCGTAGGAAAGATATGCTCTTCAAACTATTGCTTAGTGACTTCTGTAGGCCCACGATAGATGATTTCTTCGTAATAATTTTCATTGATGAATAGAGGACATGGTTATGCTATCCATTCTTGGAAATCCTACATATCCAACTTAGAATCTGATTCGTAGTTTTCATACACATGCTAGTTTCTCCTTTGGTCAGCAAGCTGTGATGTGGGGCTCTGCTCCTCCTCATTTGAATAATCATCAAATCTTGGGGCGACATGTACGTAAGGAGAAGGATTCATGGCCTCTACAACTATGAAATCTTCAACAATTTCATCATCGGTGGGGTTGTCGAGAACATATGCCTCAAGGACTAGAAGATCCTCAATGCTTTCTTCAGATTCTAACATTTATAGCTGGGCAGAGAGAGATTTTACCAGTTCCATCAAGTCGCCCAGGGCATCTTCTTCCTCCATATGGTCCTCATTCTTACAATCTTCATCATCACAACCTTCATAAGACACAGTCATGTATTTCTCAGTGTCCTCAGATTTCTCACAACATTTATGACAGATAAAATCAGAGGAATAATACCTTTGAGATTGCTTATTAAAAACTGCATGAAATTCTCCCAGGGAGGAGATGATGGCAGGGGGTAAGGAGAAATACCACTCACGAGCATCTCCTGCTAATGAGAACATGAACATTTTCAATAATACATCCTCATGATGTATTCCCCATTGATGCATGAGTTCATGAAACTCATGGAGATGCTGAGCAAGGTTTTCCTCTTTACACTCTCTAAATATGGGCAAATAATCACCCCATTCATTTAAAGTAGGGACAACATTAGGAAAACCAAGAACAACTGGAAAATTAAAAGGATCAAACCTTCGATCCAGGATCCTTTCCATTTCGAACCAGTGGAGTCGTCGATCGATCCTTGAATCATGGAGTCGCTAGGTGAATGATGTGCATCTTTGAATGTGTTTGGTCTTTGTTCACCATCAAAGGCCAAATCCTAACGTTGTCGTTCCCCTAGGGAACTGCTGAAGCTGAGAAAGCAGCTGCTGAAAACCTTCTCGAGAAAGCTCCTCTGGGTCAGCTTTCAGGTGTGCTAAAATTAGCCACAACTGAAACAGTGAAGTGGAAACATTGGAGTCACCAAGTGCACAGCTGCAATCTTTGATGTACTAGGTTTTTATGCACCCTCAGAACCAATAAGCTTTGTTGTTCAATCCCAAGAAAAATATTCAATTCTGTCCACAACAACGACACTAGAAATGTTAGCACCAGAAGTCACCCCTGAATTGCGAAAGAGGTAAGCCTCATACCCATCAAAGTTTTATGTCACAGGTTGGTATAAAACGATCAAATGGACGCAGGCCCAAGAGAATATTGCTTTAACTCAGAATCCCAGACCATGCAAGGCATAAGAAAGTGAGGTCTTGATCTAACTCTAGTCAGGAAGTTTATTTTAAAATGAGCAGAGGGAAGACTTGGTGAGAAAATGTAAGGGTCTGCTATGGACATCCGATCTTCCAGCAGCCTAAGGGAGAAAAAATTCAAGAACAAAATCCTCTTGGACCCAAAGTTTTAGACACTAAGAAATGCCTAAACGACACAGTTATAACATCATGATGGTCAAACCTACATCACAATGCTACTACAACAACTTGACTGGATCCTCCAATTCTGAGCTACTTAGTTTAAGAGGGAAAATATATCACAGGAAACTGATTAAAACTGGTGAAAATATTGTAGTGATCAAATCTACATCACAATAGCATAACAACCCTCGATTGGATACTCCAATTTCTAGTGTCTTAACATAGTGTTTACAGAGAGATGGGAAGAAGATGACTTTCATTAAATAAGAAGTCTCAAATACAGACACATAACCAGAGGAACCAGTGCCTCATCAAAACTTTACAATACGGGAGCCTAGCTCAACCATCCACTCTCTTTCAAAATACCAAAACTGAGTATATATACTCAGAACTGCTAATGTCCCCTAGGGATGCAATTGGACCCCTGCATTCAAAGATTCGCATTTCTTCTCCTTCTGTCAAACTGCACAGGATTTCCTTTGTGAGATGAAAATCTGGGACAGTATGGGCTTTGCATGAAAATTCATGACAGGGTGACCTTGGGCTGACAGCCCACCTCCACGACTGGTGCTTCCATGCTTCCTATTTATGGTTGAAATTAGGTTTCAACCACCTTCTTCAGCTTCATTAATTTCCCTCGTTGGGATCTGGACGAGCCCAAACATCCATGAATTCTCTTAGGCAACGCTCCTGACTTGCTGAGTTAAGCTTGGCACCTTGAAACCATGATGTCTTATTTTGCTGCTAATACAAATGCCCTTGACTTCCTTGGCATGGCCTTTTTCAATCGCCCCACATGACTGGGGGCCGTGACCTCACGCTCGTCCTACATGATATTTTGGGGCTTCTCATTTTGGGAGTTTTCACCCCATCTTGACTTCAATATCATGATGCCCGAAATCACGAAACGAATGCTGAGATCGGCAGTCAGACATACTTCAAGATGGACGACCACGATCTTTCTCCCGACTATATGAATTGTCAGCTATGTGATGAGCGCTAACCCCCTTTCCCGAACCTACTTCCTTTGAGAACGGGAGCTAGGACCGTGGGCCCAATTCCTGGGGTTTTCGCGATTTCACGTTTCGGGAGAAAGAGATGCTACTGCTGTGAAACCTTCAATTCGCAAAATCACAAGATATAGATTTCGCATTTTGGGGTTTCGGGCTATGGATGCACTTTTCGACGAGAATCCTGAACTCCTGATTCCTGATCCTCCGAAATCGCCGACGCCAGATCAACATCCCTCTGCTCCTCAGAATTGGACGACCTAGATAATTTTGCGACTTTGCGCTTCGTGAGTCATCAAGACTCTACCTTCTTTCTTTCCCGACTCACGAAATCACAAAAAGCTGATCCAACAATCCATCTTTTTCCTTTGATCAACGGCTATGATCTTTTCATGATTTCGGGTTTCAGGAGTCTTCGATGTGATCGACTCTCGACCTCCCAATTCGTGAAATCACGACTATGATGATTGTGTGCCACGTGTCCTCCCTGTGTCCTCCCTGATGGACATACCAGATCTATTTGTGACTTCAACCATCAGGGATAATCCATTGCCTCATGTCAAAACTCCCGATAGTCATTTCTGCGAAACTTTGGATGACTCGCACCTGTCTCCTCAATATCTATGGTCCAGATTAATTCTTTTCTTGACCTTTGATCTCGGGCCTCTTCCCTGGCACTAATCTTCAGGCAATTTCATGGCCCCGACTATCTCATGACAGTCTATGTACTTCATCGATGGATCCTCGCCGTTGAAAATTGATCTTTCCCTGCTCACTTGATTTGTGTTGCTAATTGACCGCTCTCAGCACTGCAGACAATGACAATGAAGAATTGGAGAACATGACTTAGTTTTGGGAAAACAAAGGCTCAGTGATGGAGGTAAAGGGAGAAGTGATTGCCCTTTGGAAGAGATAGAGAAACTCAGGTCTGATATTTTGCAGTTAAAAATGGTCGATCGAAAATGATGAATGCAATAAAAGAAAAATACACACCGGGAGGGAAAAAAAAAACTATGATCGGGTCTGCAAAAGGGGGAAAGACAAGCAAAATCACAAACTTAGGTAGAAACCACAAACCCTCAAGGTCTTGACAATTTTATGTGATAACACACTGCACAGACTCCTTAGATTGTTGCGCACTGTGAATACACACACTTAATAAAATGATTTACGAATGAGGAATTAAAACGGTGCTATGCTTAGCACATAAACTCATAAATAAGATAGAAACTTGACAAAACACAAAATACTTGATATTAATGAACTTCAGCATAGTACTCTGTTTACAAAATACAATGACAAAATGAGTTTAGGCTCTAATACTTCTTCTTGTCAATTTTTCAGCTGTTGCTGGTTCTCTCTAGCTCTCTTGCTTCTTCTCTGTGCATGAACTTCTTCTCTTGAGTATCTACTATGCATCCCTCTAGATTTTGACTATAACTTCCTACAGAAGCTAAGATCTACTCGACATTAAACACTACAATAACTACTCAACATTAAACACTACAATAACTACGAGGGACTCTTCAACCACTTAATTTAATTTGAGAAGATAGAATTCAGCTCCATTTATAGCTCTCCCATTTGCCAACTAACTTTTGAGTAAATGTGCCACTTTGCACTTACAGACTGTCATAATGTCGGTGACAGACAGAAAAATCGGCTGAGAGGTGAAAATATCACCGACTTGTAATTACAATTTCCAACAGTTATCACAATCTACAATGTAATTTATTTTCAGCACCGCATTCGATTTCCTATTCGTGGACTTCACTCAGCAATTAGCAAGCAGAAACGGCACCCAGTAATAAACAAAAACGGCCGATCCTGACTTTCTTCACGATCGAGTAGAGCACAAGCATACTGGTCTCAAAATACTCTCTAGAACCCATGCACAAGCATACTGCTCTGATCCTAACGTACATATTATAGAAGACAAGAAGCTACTTATGGTACCTTGCCTGCTCGATCTGTGTTGGGTGTTAGTCAGCGTTAGGTCAGGCCATCGGACTTCTCGAATTCCGTTGGTGGCAGTGATATTTGGAACAATTAGTTTTGTAATGTATCAACTTAGAAGTGTGTGGTATTGTAACACTTTTCTTAAATAAATTTTTCCAAAACTGAGTGGTATTATAATATTTATCCACAGGCTTTCCATTCTTTTTTATTATAGTGATAAATTACACAATTTTTTTTTATCTTGCTAGATTTTCTCCATTCTTCTTTATTATACTGATAAATTAATAAATTAGACTCGGAGAAGCCGGCAAAACAATTATTTTGCTGTTTTTCCATAAGCATATCGACTTTGCGTGGATTCTACATCTGGACTGCCAAAAGTTGTAGTAGCCATTAACCCAATTTAATGTCTTCTAAAGGGCCGCTGTCCTTCGTTTCCGCCATTGACCAATAAACATTATCAAATTTTCTAACATATTTCCTCATAAGACTTTTGGGAAAACATGGACCGCTATTTTTTTCTTGGTGGAGAGCAGCCTCTCTTACAGGGGCAGGGGTATACTTATTGAGGATTATTTGAGCATAAGAACGTGTACATACAAAACTATCTGCTGTAATCTCTTTAAAAAAAACTTATTATTAGATTCATTCAAACTGTAGATAAAAATATAGTTATAATATATATACATGAGTAAAAACTATAAAATTAATAATAACCTTTCAATAATACTTTTTTAGAAATCTCTTTTACAGAGAAAAATA
>ML789484.1:231553-243121 GCA_009831015.1 Picea engelmannii | reverse complement strand
TTTCTTTCAATGACAACCATCTACATGAGATTGTGACACAAGAAAATAACATGTTTCAACATAACATAATATAATATATTACATTACATTACAAGTAAAACACGTGTCATTAAGTACAACAATAATTTGAAAGAACATTTTGCTTAGAAATCACAACTATGTCTTACCTCATGTATTTTCCAAGATCATATATAACTTGTTTGACATTGTTGTCAAAGTTGTTTGGGAGAGATAGCGGTAGAACATACTGTAACAACAAAATGAATCATTATTTGTTTCGACCAAAGTAGACAAGCCAAAAAAATAAAAATAAAAAGATCTATAAGGCCAATATATATAAATATGTATACCAAAATTATTACCTTAATGAAGGTATGCCAATCATGTGCTTTTACCCCACCAAATTCACCTTTCTTCGTTAATAAATTTTTTATGTTTGAAGCAAAACCCGTGGGAAATTTAATTCTTTGAATGACCTCTTTTACATCATTGCTTTGTTGCTCTATTAATAACCATGGAAGGTTATTTCGTTCTAGTACTCCATCTGATCTATTTGAATATTAGATTACACTTCGCATTGCATGATTGGATTCCTGAATGTCAATACAAATTTTGACAATTGTGTCGTTGTCCCTCCTACCATCTATGATTCACCATAACGTTTCAGTCACATTCTTCCTGATATGCATTGTATCAAACAAATGAGTTATTTTTAGCTTCTCATAGTAGGGAAACCTCATTAAT
Source organism: Picea engelmannii (assembly GCA_009831015.1). NCBI lineage: Eukaryota > Viridiplantae > Streptophyta > Pinopsida > Pinales > Pinaceae > Picea > Picea engelmannii. The sequence continues at coordinate 242,377 of ML789484.1, read as the reverse complement.
TGAGCGGGATAAGATTTCATTCCTCGTGGAAGCCCATTATTAATACCTTCATGATGATTGCGGCCTTCATGAAGAATAAACTAAATCACAAAAATAATTATCAAATACGGTAAAATAAATTCAATGATTAAAATAAACATTCAAAACATTACACGATCTACGATACATTATGAAATTGAGTACCTTGACGATTTCTATTATATTCCAACCTCCATAGGTGAGGTGTCATTCTTCGTGGTTTTAAACCAGTCTCTTCTTTCCCATTGAAAAGATGTTTTTCAGTAGTACGATAACTATGGTTCTTAGGAAGAAGGTTCCTATACTCATCAAACACCATCTTTCCTAAACTTTTTGAATGACGATACTTCATCTTAGGGCCACAAACTGGACATGAAAATTTACCCTTTGTTTGAAGACCTACAACAAATGGATTAATGTCAATTATATGATGAGATTATTTAAAAATTAAACATACACCATGATAACATTAAAATATTGTATACTATTAAAGAGAAATATTATAATGCTTATACATACCACAAAAATGTGTTAGTCCAGGGGCATCATGAATTGTCCATAAAAATATTGCACGGAATTTAAATTTCTTCTCCCCGATTGGTTTACATATGTTGTACATTGTGATGCCAACCCATAACTTTAGTAGCTCATCGATAAGAGGATCGATATATACATTCATATATTTAACTTGGTACTTACCTAATTGTTTGAAATTACACATAATTACTAAAGGAATGATATCATGTAATATATATAATTAAATAAATAAACAAAAGATATTATGAAAAATTTCAAACAAATGAAAATGTTAAATTCAAAAAATTAATGTAAACCAATACCTGGAACAATCATTGTCAACATTATGTGCTCCCTCTTTATTGGCATCCAAGGAGGAATGTTATTTTTGATAACAAAAATAGGCCACACTGAGTAAATAGACCTAAGCTCTCCGAATGGATTAACACCATCAGCTGCCAATGAAAGCCTAACGTTACGAGGTTCATCTTTGAAATCTGCCCATTTTTCCTCAATTTCCCTAAATGCAGAACCATCGAAAATCATTCGAAGAACACCATCTTCACTTCTGTTACGTGCATGGTAATCCATAAATTTTTCTATGCTTTCACACCTGAACAATCACTGCAAACGTGGAATTATGTGAATATGATGAAGAACCTTTCGAGGAACCCTTTTTGTTACTTGATCTGTTCGATATCTACTGATAAGACATTGCAGACATTTGATTTTTGAATCATGTTGTCCATAATATATAATATGGTCATTAGGACATGCATCTATAGTTTGATAATCCATTCCAATGTCTTTCATAATGGCATGCAAACCTCGATATGTGCGAAGTAAAATATTTGATGATGGTAACAAAAATTCACCTAACAATCTACAACATAGCAAACAACTAGTTAATGTAAGAATATTAATCGTAAAAAATGCATTCTTATTTTACACATTAATTAACACTAAAAACAAATATAAAAAAATCAACATTTATGTACAGTATGAGATGAAACATATTACATACCATAGTATCTGTGTCATACAAGTGTTCGACAAATTATTCATAACCTTTAAGTTCACCAACAACAATGTAGCAGAGAGAAGATTTTATCTTGATCCTTCATAAAGTCATTTATTTGCCTTTTTGTAATAGAGGTTCATCATAAATACCAACATTTTCCCCATCCTCATCTCGCTGCGAAAACAAATCTTGGATCATTTGATTTGTCCCATCATCTTCTTCCATGGGATCATTAACTTGATTTGTCTCATCATCTTCTTCCATGAGATCCTCATTTTCTTGGTCATGATGATGTTCCTCACCTTGTACAACATCATTTGTACTAATACTTGGTGCAATATTCTGTGGAAAGTTAGAGGGCAACTCTAACTTTATAATTACAAACAATCATGCAAAATTAGTTTATACTATAACAAACATTCAAACAATATATATACATATATATAATTTTATATAAAATTGACAAAATAAAAAAAGATAATGAATATATAGCTAATTACCATGGGACGATATTCATTCGATCCGCCATCAATGTGACCATATTTCCTACAATGTTTTGTAGCTATTGCTATTAAAATTCTTATGGGACGTCTGAGGCAACATTTTTTACAAGGGAAATAACATCTACCATCACCCTTTTCACCTGCTTTACTTTTTTCCCCACCTCTAACAACATTCTGCGACATTTTTCGGCACAAAAATGCCCTTTCGAAACCATCGTTGTTATAGCAATATTGTCGCAACATCTTTAAATAGTCAAATATTTATAGGCCAATTTTAGGTCACTATCGTCGCAATTCTAAAAATATATATATATTTTTCACCTATTTATTTTAGGTCATTTTCAATGGTAAATTTTAACTAAATTATTATGGTCAACTTTCGTCGCAAGAGCGATGTACAATCTAACGTCGTCGCTTGTGCGATGGACATTGACCATAATAATTTAGTCAAACTGTAGGCATCGAGATTGCGACGAAGACGGGGTAGATTTAGAAAAAATGAACTTTTTCTCTTGCATGTTGCGACGAAAGAGTACTTTCGTCGAAAATTTTTACCTTAAGTTCTAGGAGATTCGTTCTCCTCCTCACCACTTGAGTTCACAGTCTTTGATATCTCTGGGGTAATAAATGAATGTATAGATATGTTGGAGCCTTATTTCCATGACTCTGTAAGTTTTTTGTTTTTTTCTTATGTTACAGGATAAAGAAAAGAACAGTAACCCAAAAACCTACTTCTGAAAGACAATGAGATATGGTATCATGCTAGCTAAGTGCTAGAATGTCTCAATCCTTCTCTATGGCCTGCATTAACATGAAGTAGTACATTCGTATGGTAATTCCAAGTGAATTCAATGGAAGTGGAATGATTGGATTGGTTGGGCCTTAGAGATGGTAGTAGTGGGTACGTTAGATTAATTAAAAAAATGAAATAACCTCTTCCCTATAGTATTTTCACTTTTAATACAAGTAAGATGGGATTTAAATCTACATTTAATTCCTTTGAATGAATTTTAAAATGCCACCTACAAATACTATCTTTTGGGTTTCAACATTTAACTCACCCTGTCATAACTTTGATGGGTGCTAGAGTACCAGGTTATAAATAATCTTCCTTTTATCCGCAATAATAATATAGAGTAGAATTCTATATGTAGAGGAAACATAACTAGAGACAAGGCATATGATAAAGTCCTAATTAAAGGCATTGGTGAATTTTTCACATCCTTACCTTAGTGGTTTTGATGGAGATATGGGTTATGATCTTGAGAACCCATTTATATTATTTTTCTACATTAGATGATCCACTTTTTCCAAAGTAGTAATACTTTAAAGATTAGTATGCATGTGTTTGTTTAAAAGGACACAAGCATAGATTCCTTTTGGAACCTTGAAGGGGAACCTTATCTTTGGTAGCCAATTTTCATGTGGTATCAACTCTTAATTGAATTAAAAGAAATAATAATAACTGTTGAGAATTTTGTAGCTCACCTTTTTAAGAACATATCTAAGTATGTAAGAATTGATGAAGAACATTTCCTTATGTTTAACATATATATATATATATATATATATATGGAGATTTGGGTATGTTACATGTGGTATCTGAGTTTTAGGTTACAACACTTATGCCAGAGGGAGACACCAAAAAATTATCTTAACTGAAAAATCGAACAAACAACATTTTACTGTTACAAATAGACAGTGTCAAAATTATTTTGTAAAATGTCAACGCAAAATGGAGAAGAAGATAGACCTGAAAGAAAAAATAATCAAGAGATTCCTAGAAACCCAAAACACCACAACGAAGGAAGTTCAACCACCCAGGTGTTAGAAATGATTAGGAATATTATCGTGGAATTACAAGTATTGAAAGATAATAATGAAAAATTAAAGAAAGGTCAGGAAGATCAATAGGAAATTAATGAGATGTTTTTACGAAGAATAGAAACAAAGAATAATGAAGTGGACAAGGAAGTTAGTAAAAAGTCCTCAAAGGATTCCAGCCATGAAAAAAACTCTTCTAATGACACACACATGAAAAAAAACAAAGCATCTACAATGAGGAAAAGAAAAAAGATGGACCATTTATATGGGGAGTTCAAAAAAACCAGACCTTCAACATTTGACTGTAAGAACATAACCGATGAAGAAGCAGAATCTTGGTTTCTTGACATAAAGAAATACTTCCAGATTTACAACTACTCTAGTAATATGAAATTAGGAATGATTATTTACAATATGAAAGGTAAAGTGAGCATATGGTGGAAAGACTTAAAATTAGACAAAGGACTAAAAAAAAAGAAGATGGAATGGGAATATTTCAAGAATCACTTCAAGAAACAATACTTATCTGAAAGTTATTATGAGAGAAAAACTAAAGAATTCTATGAACTGAAGTCAGGACGGATGCCCATGGAGGATCTAATCACTAAATTTTTGGAATTATTGAGATTTGTACCTTATATAAAAGATGAAAAGTTCAAAGTTCAAAGGTTTTTGAGTTGTTTACCTCAGTCATATAATGACATAATAGAGTTTGATAACCCAAAAACCTTGAATGGATTAATGTGAAAGCAAGAATCTGTTACGATCAATATAAACAATGATCTGAAAATCCAAAATCATGGAAAGAAAAGAAGCAAGAGAAGCTAAATTAGAGGGAAAAGGGATTCAAACCTTCACCTTTCCGAAACATGAACAAAGGACATCAATAAAACACCTACCACATAAATGTGCCACAAGTACAGGGAAGTAAGACAATTAACTTGGGATTCAAGAAATCAAATGATAATCCTAGAGAACCATTGAAATGTTGGGGATGTGGTAAACCACATTTATTGAGAAACTGTCCATATAGGAATGATGCAAATAAATCTATTCAGAACATACAAGAAACTTCAACAGTTGGAGATATAGGCAAGAGCATTCACATAATCAACACAACCATGGATGGGAGGCAAATAGATCATCAATCCACTATTGTGGAAATTGAAGGTAAAATTTATAACAACAAAGTATCTATTTTAACTGACCCATGAGCTAGTTTAAGTTATGCTACCCCAACTTTAGTAGACCCAAACAAGCTAAAGAAAGTAAAACATGCTAAATCCTAGTTAGTATAGTTAGCAACGGGCACAAAAAGAAAGGTAGTATAATTCATTCTTGATTTTGAACTGAATATAAGTGGTCAGAATACAAGGATAAATTTGAATGTATTACCTTTAGGATCATATGATATACTTATTGGAATTGATTGGTTAGAAAATCACAAAGTAATACTAAAATGTTATAGAAAGTAATACAAAGTAATACAAGGATGAAAATTACAAAGTGATACAAGGATGAAAATGGTATAGAAAATTGCAAAGTAGTACAAAGTAATACAAGGATGAAAATGGTATAGAAAGAACAGTACAAGGAATTAAAAAATTGGTTTTTGTTAGACAAATATCAACAATGCAATTCAAAAAGTGTATTAGTAAAGGTTGTAAAATATATGCTATTCAAATAGAAAATCTGCTAGAAAGAGAAAGTAAATCAAGTTTGGAAGACTTTGCAGTTCTTCAGGGATTTAAAGATGTATTCGTGGAAGAGATACCAAAATTACCTCCATGGAGAGAAATAGATTTCTCTATTGATCTACTACCTGGATCTACACCAATATCAAAGACACCTTATAGGAAGAGTGTTCATGAGTTAAATTAATTAAAAATTCAATTACATGAACTGTTAGATAAATAATACATTAGACTAAGTGTTTCACCGTGGGGAGCACTAGTATTATTTGTTAAAAATAAATATGGAACGCTAAGAATATGTATTAACTATTGTCAACTGAATAAAATGATGATTAAAAACAAATACCCTCTACCTAAGATCAACGATCTATTTGAACAGGTTGGAGGATAATTTTTTTTCTCTAAACTAGACTTGAGATATGGTTATCACCAAATCAGGATAAAAGATGAAGACGTAAATAAAACAATCTTTAAAACACATTATGGACATAAAAAAATAGTAATGATTCCATTTGGACTTACTAATGCACCAACAATTTTTATGTGTCTGATGAACAACATATTCAGCCAGTACTTGGATAAATTCATTCTTATTTTTATTGAATATATATTAATCTATTCAAAAACTAAAGAAGAACATGAGCAACATTTTAAAATAGTATTACAGACTCTAGGAGAGCATAAATTATATGCTAAGTTTAATAAATGTGATTTCTATCAAATAAATATACAATATTTAGGACATGTTATATCATAAGATGGTATTGCAGTAGACCCTGAAAATATTAAAGAAATTATGGAATGGCCTATTCCTAAAGGTGTTGTAGACATACGATCATTCATGGGGATCGACTGTTATTACCAGAGGTTTATCGAAGGGTTTTCAAAAATTTCCTATCCTATTACATCATTGCAGAAAAGGGGGACACAATTTATTTGGTGTCAAAAACGCCAAGATAGTTTTGATAAATTGAAAGGTTTATTAACTACAACACAAATACATAAAGTGGCTGACCCCTATAAAGATTTTACAATTTGTAGGGATGCAAGTAAAGAAATATTAGGAGGAGTATTGACACATGATGGACATGTCATTTTTTACGAATCACACAAATTAAAGGAACATGGAATAGACTATGTAAATCATGATCTAGAATTAGTAGCTGTAATTCATGCATTAAAAATGTGACGACATTATTTAATGGGAAGAAAATTTATATTATTAATAGATAAAAGTGGTTTGAAACACATGTTCAGTCAACAAGATCTCAATGCAAGACATGAGAGGTGGTTATCTTTTCTAAGTGAGTTTGATTTCGAAGTATGACACATTAAAGGAAAGGAAAATAAAGTTGCAGATGCACTAATTTAGAGAACTAATGATTTATATGAAGTAATTATCAACAAAGGAAAAAGTGATATCGAGGAAATAATTAAATCAACAAGAAGAAATGATATAAAATACATCAAAACAACATATTAGTTATAGAAAAATGAGGGAAATTTGCACAATACATATTTTAGTATCGATAAAAATGGACTGTTAAGGTTCAAAAATAGGTTATATATACCTAGATATGCTAAATTTAAGATGATGATCTTGAATGAGTTGCATAAAAAGCCCTATTCTGGTCATCCAGGATACCATAAAATGATAACAACTTTAAGAAAATAGTTTTGTTAGCCTAATATGAAATCTGAAATGACTGAACACTGATCTAAATTCTTAGATTGTCAACAGGTAAACGTTGAATATCAGTATCCGATAGGTCTTTTACAACCTCTTCCTATACCAAAATGGAAATGGAAAATTATTTCAATGGACTTCATTAGAGGTTTACCTAAGACTCAAAGACTAAATGAATCAATCATGGTAATAATTGATAAGTTAAGTAAGTTTCCTCACTTCACACCTGTCAAATCTACTTATAAAGCAATTAATATTGCTGAAATTTTATGAAATAAATATTTAGACTGCATGGGGTTCCTAAAATGGTGATTTCTGATAGAGATGTTAAATTTACCTCAAGTTTTTTGAAGGAATTGTTTGCAAATTTGGGTATTAATTTGAATTTCAGCACAAGTTATCGTTCGCAAATGGATGGGAAAATATAACGTATGAATCGTATTATCAAAGATATATTATGAATGTACATAAGAACAAATCCAACTAAGTGGGAAGAATATCTACACTTAGTCAAATTCACTTACAATAATGGGTATCAAGCATCAACAAAGATGATTCCCTTCGAAGTTTTATATGGAAGGAAATGTACAACCCCAATCAGTTGGGATAATATGATTGACATAATTATGGTTGAACCAGAAATGCTTGACGAAATGGAATAGATGGTAAAAAGGGTACAACAGAATTTAAAAGTGGTGCAAGATCGACAGAAAAGCTATGCAGATCTAAAAAGGTGACATCATGATTTAATGTTGGAGAACATGTATACCTTAAAGTAGAAGCAAGGAGGAGCTCCCTAAAACAAAGAATATGTTCCAAGCTGGTGCCAAGGGTTTCTGGTCTATTCGAAGTCTTAACTCGAATCAGACCAGTGGCATACCAACTAGCACTCCCAAATTTAAAAGTTCATAATGTTTTTCACGTTTCATTATTAAAAATATATATTCATGATCCTACTCACATCATTGATTGGAACATGGTGCAGGTGGAACCAGAAGGAAAGTTCCAAGCGAAACCTCTATGAATTATGGACAGGAAAGAAGCAGTACTTCGGAATAGAGCCATCACCCAAGAAAAAGTGCAATGGAAGCACTTTATCCCTAAGAAGCTACTTTGGAGCTGGAAGATGAAATGATGAAATCTTATCCAACCATGTTCCAAGTGAAGAAATGAGGAAAATACTAACACCAAGGACATTGTTATATTAAGGGGGAGAGGATGTGACATACTCAAATATTAAAACAATTTATTTTAAATTTATTTCTTTGAAAATGAATTTCCAATTATGGAAATTCGGATTTGAAATTGTGAAGGCATGTAATTATTATTTTTGTGACTGTTAGCCAAGATTTTGACTTGCCAACTGTCTTCTTTTGATGGACACATGTATGAGACATATAATCTAATAAATTAAATGCTAGAAAATAGATGGAACAACCAGGTTAAAAGTAGCTGACTATGACTCCCTAAGTGGGGAACATGTTTGAGTTAACCCAAAGATGATTTTTACAAGTTTCAAAAGTTGATTTGTGTCACTAGAAACACCTAAAAATCATGGATTTGTAAAGATGTGAATTTCCCAAGGAGGGAAATGGATGGAAAACCCCTATTAAATGGAAAATGAAACATATACAACATATGTGTGAGGCAGGGTGTTGTTTAGTATGTTGTGGAGATGACTATTTGTTGTGTGAGCACAAGTGACCGTTAGGCAAATGATTTTATGAACTATACATAAAGAAATTGGCTAAGGAGTGAAGCTCATTTTTTACTTATGGAGTCATGGTCAGGCTAGGGGGTGGTCAGGACAAGTAATCTTGGTTGTTATGTATCTACTATTGGGTGGAACAAGTTTTTTCCATTCATTTTCCAGCATCACTATTACATATATGTATCTTCATTATACCTCTTTTCACCCTTGTTAGATATTGAAATTACTTACAATGTAGAATTTGGTCTATACAGCTGTATTTTATTGTTCAAAAGAGTTTATGGATATTATGTAGCTACAAAATTTATGTGTATGATATATAATTGAACCTGTATAGATGTACCTTATTTTTCATGTTGGGTTTAAGCAATTGTATGTACCTACAAAAATGATATATATACTACAGAATTTAATCTGCATAGATGTATGTATGTTACATAAGTCAAATTAGTCACCTTATGACTCATAGCTATCTCAACATGGAATTATATAATCTAGTTATAGATCTTGAGAAAGGGAATGTTTTTATAACTCTGTATAGTAATACCAAGTCTTAAATTCTGGAACTTTCCAGATACAGTAATATGTTTCTAAATAGCCTACAACCATAGGGTATTTGTAACATCCCTCTCTTGCGCACACTGAGTGAACTTATTCTTTGAGGACACTTGCTTGCAAGTGATCTAGATTATTATACTATTAAGCATTTGATTCTAATTATGAGGCTTTATGGGTTGATGACATGTTGTTTTTCTGCATTGACATAGACAGGTGCTATTGACTCGGTTTTACTGAGTGTGCAAGATTTTGGACCTTGAGGATGCAAAGGCATCGATGGAACCCCTTGGACTCTGGATCGAGTTGGGGAGTGAACTATTGGGGTTTGATTGTTTTATATGTGATATTAGTGCATCTGATTAGATGATATGATTATGGATATAGTTCTAACATGATTCATTGATGATGCGGGATGACAATAGCTTGCCAACCAAACTCACATGTGGAGTAAAGGGGTCATGCACGACTACCAGAGATGTTGAGGGAGAAGTGTGGACAACATCCCTGCCACGACCTACTAGCACTCCCGTCGTGGCTTGAACTATAGGTTAATGACTACCTAGTTCGAGACGACCCATGATGTCATGAGGGCTGACTGCGACAATCACTCACGATGATTCTAAGGGCTGCAAAATAAGGCAAGGGCCTTATTCCTTAGAGGCCCTTAGTCTCCCACAAGATCACCTGGTGGAGTATTGACTCCATGGGTTTTTGATGTCTACCAAGTCAGTCAAGAGGCGAGTGGCACCCTTAGAGCACGTAGTGTGTCCTGAAGGGCACGTCGCAAAAGGGAAACAAAATAAGGTGAGTGGCACCCTTGGAGCACCTAGTGCGTCCTGAAGGGAATGTCACGTTGTTAATTAATAAAGGTATTAACCTAGATGGTCGTAGGATGATTAACATGATGAGAAATATTTAAAACAAATTCCTTAATAAAATGTCGCCCAACCTAGGAAATTAAAGTCTAGGCCTAAGAGATACTGGTCATAAAAATAAAAATATATATTTATATAACAATAAAAATAAAAATAAATAAATAATAATGATAATCATCATTAACCATGTGACGATAAAGAGGTAATAAATTCATTAATTTATAAAAAAAAACTTTTGGGGGATAAAATTCAAAAAGGGGGAAAAGGGGAAATAATTGTTTTGTCTCATATGTTAATTAAAAATTTATTAATTAAAAAGGAAAAAGTGAAAAAGTTAATTTTCTACACCTGTCAATTTGATTGTTAAATGAAAAGGGAAAGAGGGAAATTTAAAAGAATTAGGAAACTAGGAAAAAG
>ML789484.1:152600-224313 GCA_009831015.1 Picea engelmannii | reverse complement strand
TAGTGTTGGCTTAGTTTTAATGTTATGACGACGTCGAAATTGCGACGTCATTATTGTTTAATGGAACCCTATTGACGATGTTAAATCACACTGCTTTTATTTGTAAGGTTATTACTACATGATGATGTTGGGCAGGGAAGGCAGGATAATACGGGGGTTGAATTTATTGGTTGTACCTTAGGTTAAAGTCCCGTTGGTTAAGGATAAGTATTGGAGCTATTGGGCTTGTTGATGTCTTCGGGGCTTAATAGTGGTCGGTCGAGTGAATCTTCCTGATTTGCGTCTCCCATAGAGGTCGTGTTGTCCCTGATCTTGTAGTACTTGGCAGTTTTGTATTGCGTAGGTTGTCCGTGTCGGGCGGGTTGTAGACTCCACTTGTAACTTAGTTTTGTCTGTGTGTATTCCGGTGGAAGGGATCCGGTGCCGTATCAAGCATCTCGGGCTGTTTAAAGGCACAGTTCCACTCTTGCGACACATTCTGAGCCGTATCAGTAGTCTCGGGCTGTTTAAAGGCACAGTTCCACTACTGTGACTCTACTGACGGATTCTTTCATTCCGTGACCGTACTGTGCCTAACCCTTGGGGGCTGTCTCTGCCTATAGCTTTTAGTTGCCACCTCCTGTTCGGGGGCATTTGCTTCTTGCCGTCGTTATGATAGGTCGGGTCGTCTCGATCGTGTTCGTCTTACTTGCGTCCTGTTGGTTCGAGTGCTGACATAGAGTCGAGGGGGTTGTTTTCTTCTGCACACGCGCACACACTGTAATAAAAAAAAAAAATTCACCGGTTGACTGAGTAGTTGTCCTTAGCTAAGAGGGGTGTTACAGCCATTGTGTTAGGATGGGGGTGTTGTCACTTAGCTCGTAGGTGAGGTCATGTTGCATTGGGTGGGTAGTCGTTCCTCCTTGTTGTTCTACACATGTTTTGCCCAGTTTCCCTTATGCTAGTGCGTGGAGTCATAGTTTTTTGTTGCCTGGATGGTGTGCTTGTGTTCTTCGTCAGTGGTGTGGTTAAAATGTTGTCATCATCACCTTCTTGCCTCTTAACAAAGAAAAAAAAAAACTTTTGCACTTCTGCTTCACTTCTAGTCGTAACATTTTGGGGTTTCTACATGTGGTATCAGAGCGAGGTTCAACCCATGACTTGGGATCACTACGGCTTTTGTTGATATGATTTTGATTATAATATTGCTAATTGAGTTGACTTGTATTCGTGCAGGTAATCATGGTTAGAGGACGTCGTGGAGGCAGACAACGGGGTGCTAGGGGAGGAGGCGCGATGCCTCCAATACCATCCATGCCTGTGGGGTCTGACCCCTAGGGAGACAAACAGGTTGTCGGGTAGGAGCAGATATGGGTGGGTGATGTGGTTGGAATGATGAGGTCTTTTCAGTGGATGTCTGAGGCACTGATCATCCATTTGGATAGAGATGAGGCCAGGGCATCGACACCCACTAAGGATCCACCATGCACTCTGGTCAGTACTGGTAGCATTCACCGCGAACTCAAGAAGGTAAAATTTCCAGAGTTCTTTGGTGCCCCAGACAGCGTAGCCCTCGAGGCATGGTTGGAGAATATGGCGATGTTCTTTTCACTTCGCAACTATACTTCCAACATGAAGGTCCGCATGGTGGTCTTTCAACTAAAGGAGAGCGCTCTTCTATGGTGGAAGACGCTCCTACTGCCGCTGAACATGGTCGTCGAAGATGTGTCATGGGAAATGTTTGAGGAACGGTTCCAAGAGAGGTACCTATCAAAGGAATTCATTGAGCGTCAGCTCAATGAGTTCAATGCCTTATGACAGGGCGGTCGTAAAGTGCCCGAGTATGAGGCCCATTTTATGGAGTTGCTCCAGTATGCTCCACATCTTAATACTTAGAAAATTAAGGTCAATAGGTTCATGTTCGGCCTTAATGGTAGCATACGTGCAAAGGTTAGGATTATGATGCCTCAAAACTTGCATGATGTCATCGAGAAGGCCCTCATAGAAGAGGAGGAGCTTATCAGCAAGGGTCAGAGAAGGACTCCAGCGAGACCAGCAGGGAAGGTGTCATTAGGTGCGCAGCAACATTAGGCACAAGCCAAACATACACCAGGATATTGTGGCCTCTAGAGGGGATCCAATTTCACTACACCTCGGCGACTGACATCTCAGCAGCGGACACCTTATCGAGGACCACAACATCAACAACAACGTCGACTGTAGCAGCAACAATTTAGGCCTGTTTAGCAAAATAGACCAGGATTCCAGGCTGGTAGGCCATCATGTTCTACTGTGGGTACCAGGAGTACTCGACCGAAGAAGGGGTGTTGGACATGTGGGGAGACACACTACCAACGCGACTTCCCTATGGAGAGGACTAGAGCATCTGGATCAACCGGACCCACTACCGTGGAAGATGTGGGCAAGGCTCATCAAACTCATGCAGCGGTGAATAACCACCTGGAAGAGCACCAATCGACTGTTCTCGAGACGTTAGGTACCATCGCTGACCAAACCCTTAGTATTTTGATAGATCTCGGTGCTACTGATAGTTTGATTTCTGGTGCACCGCTAAAAAGGATTAAGGTAAAGGTAGTCAAACATGATGATTTTATCTTCATAGAGATGGCTTCAAGAGCCAAACAAAAGGTTGGAGGAAAGGTTATGGGTTGTACCCTTAACTTGGGAGATTTTGTCACCAGGGCCAACCTATATGTCACGATATTAGGATCTTATGACGTCATGATCGGTATGGCCTAGTTGGAATCGCATGAGGGGATACTCAACTGTAAGACGAAATGGTTGAGCTTTGTCTATGATGAGGGGAAAAGATGTGTGATTGTAGGATGGAACCGGGGAGTTTCCCTGAGGTTCATCTCTTCCTTGCAGCTATGGAAGAGCATGTGCAAGGGATGTAATCTTTATGCGATCCTTGTGTTAAACGAGAAGGGAGTAGCGGAAGGTCTAGAACACCTTCCCGTGGTGAGAGAGTTTGTAGACGTCTTTCCGGAGGAGTTACCTAGGATTTCGTCAAAGAGGGAATTGGAGTTTACTATAGACCTAAAACTGGGGACTGAATCGATAGAGAGAACACCTTATCGGATGTTGACCCCATAATTACAGGAGTTGAGAATGCAACTAAAAGAATCACTGGACCTATGACTAATACATCCAAGTGTGTCACCGTGGGGTGTGCCTGTTACTTTCATATGAAATAAGGATGGGTCATGGAGGCTCTACATTTTCTATCATCAAATGAACAAGGAAATGATCAAGAATTAGTATCCGTTGCTGACGATAGATGATTTGTTTGATCAGATGAAGGGTGTGACGGTGTTCTCAAAGATCGATTTGCGATCAGGGTATCATCGGTTACATATCAAGGAGGATAATGTCCCTAAGACTGCCTATAAGATGAGGTTTGGACATTACGAGTTTAATGTTTTACTATTTGGACTGACAAACGACCCAGGGGTATTTATGAGTTTGATGAACGAGGTGTTCCGCGAGTACTTGGACAAGTTCATCTAAGTATTCATTAACGATATTTTGATTTACACTCGAATGACAGAGGAGCATGATGAGCACATGTGCTTGGTACTACAATGTCTGCGAGAGCACAAAATGTATGGGAAGTTGTCCATATGCTCATTTTATCAATCAAAGATTCACTACTTAGGGCATGTCATCTCCGGCGAAGGTATCGTCGTGGATCCAACAAAGGTCAAGGCTATTATGGAATGGCCTGCATTGAAGAACGTCCCAGAAGTATGTAGCTTTATGGGTTTAGCAGGATACTATCGACGGTTCATCAAGGGATTTTCGAATATAGCAATTCTGATCACGGAGTTGCAAAAGAAGAACAAGAAGTTTGTTTGGACTGAGAAATGCATGGAAGATTTTAGGAGGCTCAAGGAGCTGTTGACAATGAAAGCGATACTAAAGGTCCCTGACATGGATGCATACTTCTTAGTATGCACTGACGCATCCAAGGAAGGCTTAGGAGGAGTCTTGATGCAAGACGGATGAGTGATTGCTTACATCTCAAGGAAACTGAGAAGGCATGAGGAGAACTATGCGACGCACGATTTGGAGTTGTTAACCATCATATATTCTTTGAAGGTTTGGAGACACTACCTTGTTGGAAGAAAATTTGAACTAAGGATGGACCACTGTGGACTACAACACATCTTTATGCAAAGCGACCTGAACATGCGACAACGGTGTTGGTCGAAATTGCTTAGCTAGTACGACTTCAAGATTACTTACATAAAAGGAACAGTGAACCGAGTGACAGATGCATTGAGTCAGAGATGACACATCTTTTCAGTGTTGCCTCTTTAGACGAATCTACGTGAAAAGATTCTAACTTTACAGCACGACGATGACTGGTACAAAGAGGTCAAGGATTTTATCAGACAAAACACGATGACGATACCAAGATTTGAGGGATTTACATTGGACGATTATGGATTATTGAGATTTAAAAATCAGATTTATGTACCACCGAACGACGAGTTGAGGAGCTTGATCCTAAAAGAGGTTCATAGAGCAGTATACATGGCTCACCCGGGAGTCACAAAGATGAGGGCAGACCTTAAACCCTTATTCTTCTAGAAAGGAATGAAGGCAGACATAGTCAACTATGTGGCCATATGTCTAGAATGTCAGCAGGTAAAATCCAAACATAGACATCCAACAGGATTAATACAACCACACCCTATTCTGGAATCGAAATGGGAGGTTATTTCTATGGATTTTATTGTTGGATTTCCACTGACAGCAAGGAGAAAGGATTTGATTTTCGTAGTAGTCGACACTCTGACGAAGAGTGCTCATTTTATTTCTGTGCGTACGACCTATCAGGCACGTGACATAGCTATAGTTTTCATCAGTGAAATTGTGTGGCTGCATGACATGCCTAAGAGGATTATATCCGATCGGGGATCGATGTTTATTGGACAATTTTGGACTAGTTTCCAAGAGGCCTTGGGAACCCAACTTAACTTTAGTACTGCGTATCACCCGGAGACAAACAGGCATACCGAATGAATGAACCAAACCTTGGAGGACATGTTGCGCATGTACGTGATGGACCAAAAAAAGAGTTGGAAAGAATTCTTTCCACTGGTAGAATTTTCTTATAACAATAGTTACCAAAGCACCATTAAGATGGCGCCTTTGGAGCTCCTTTATGGGCGACCGTGTTGAACGCCTTTGATTTGGGATTGACTTGAGGATAGGGTCTTGGTGGGACCAAAAGCGATCCAAGAAATGGAAGAGAAAATGAAAACAATAAGACACAGTATTAAAGAAGCACAGGATCGACAGAAGAGTTGTGCCAACGTGCACCATGTCGACTGTAGTTACGAGGTTGGCGATCGAGTATTCTTGCAGGTTAAACCGCATAAGAGTTCGATCAAGTTTGGAAAGGGAGATAAACTCTCTCATAGGTTCATAGGACCTTCAAGATTGTGGAAAGGAAGGGGCATGTGGCCTATCGACTAGCCTTACCTGATTCTTTGAGGCATATGCACGATGTTTTTCACGTACCTATTTTGAGAAATTATATTAGTCATCCTAGAAACGTTATTGACATGAGTTCCTTGCAGGTATCGGATGACGAGGCACTCATGGCTAAGCCAATCTACATCCTGGATCATTGCATTCAATAGCTATGGCATTGAACAGTAGATCAGATCAAGGTCCAGTGGGACAACTATAGTCCACACTCGACGACCTAGGAGGATTCATATGAGATGCACTAGCAGTTTCCATTTTTGTTTGATAGATAGACTTATGATACTATGATACACATTATTTCGGCACTTATACTGTGAAACTTTGGGACGAAGTTTAGACCAAGAGGGGGTGTATGTAACATTCCTCTCTTGCGCACATTGAGCGAACTTATTCTTTGAGGACACTTGCTCGCAAGTGATCCAGATTATTATACTATTAAGCATTTGATTCTGGTTATGAGGCATTATGGGTTGATGACATGTTGTTTTGTTGCATTGACATAGACAGGTGCTATTGACTCGGTTTTACAGAGTGTGCAGGATTTTGGACCTTGAGGATGCAGAGGCATCGATGGAACCCCTTGGACTTCGGATCGAGTCGAGGAGTGAACTATTGGGGTTTGATTGTTTTATATGTGATATTAGTGCATCTGATTAGATGATATGATTATAGAGATATTTTTGACATGATTAGTTGATGATGCAGGCTGACAATATCTTGCAGACTAGGCTCACATGCAGAGTAGAGGGGCCACGCACGACTAATAGAGATGTTGAGGGAGAGGTGTGGACAAAAGCCCTGCCAGAGCTTACTAGCACTCTCGCCGTGGCTCGAACTATAGGTTAACGACTACCTAGTTTGGGATGACCCACGATGTCGTGAGGGCCAACTGCGATAGTCTCTCATGATGATTCTAAGGGGCGCGCAATAAGGAAGGGGCCTTATTCCTTAGAGGCCCTTAGTCTCCCACAAGATCACCTGGCGGAGTATTGACTCCAGGGGTTTTTTATGTCTACCAAGTCAGTCAAGAGGTGAGTGTCACCCTTGGAGCACATAGTGTATCCTGAAGGGCACGTTGCGCAAGGGAAACAAAATGAGGCGAGTGGCACCCTTGGAGCACGTAGTGCGTCTTGAAGGGAACGTCGCACAAGGGAAATAGAATAAGGTGAGTGGCACCCTTGGAGCACCTAGTGTGTCCTGAAGGGCACGTCGCGTTGTTAATTAATAAAGGGATAAGCCTGGCTGGCCATAGGATGATTAACGTGATGAGAAATATTTAAAACAAATTCCCTAATAAAATGTCGCCCAACCTAGGAAATTAAAGTCTAGGCCTAAGAGATACTGGTGATAAAAATAAAAATATATATTTATATAACAATAACAATAAAAATAAATAAATAATAATGATAATCATCATTAACTGTGTGACGAGAAAGGGGTAAACAATTCATTAATTTATAAAAAAATCTTTTGGGGGATAAAATTCAAAAAGCAAGAAAAGGGGAAATAATTGTTTTGTCTCATATGTTAATTAAAAATTTATTAATTAAAAAGGAAAAAGGGAAAACAATAATTTTCTACACCTGCCAATTTGATTTTTAAATGAAAAGGGAAAGAGGGAAATTTAAAATAATTAGGAAACTAGGAAAAAGTGGGAAACATAAAAAGAAAGGGGAAACTAGGAAAAAGGGAGAAACATAAAAAGAAAGGGGAAACACAAGGAAAAAAAATAAAGTCTAACTTAGTAAGGTATCTAGCATTTAAGAACTTTCTAAATTAAACTCAACAAGTAAATTAGTAAGGGGGGAAGTCATTAAAACTTGTAAGGGAATATGGGGACACCTAGGAGCGATTCTAGGAATGATTTTAGGTGGGTGAGGGAAATAGGAGTAATTAATTTATTAAGGAAATTAATTTATGGTGCAATGAAGGGGATGGGTGACACATGTATGGGGAGAATTATTATGAATTAAATTAATGAACAATGAATTAAAAGGGAATTTGGGAAAGTAATTGACTTAGAAAATCTATATAAAGGAGGGAGGAGGAGGATGATCGATCTCTTCTGTCATGCATAACATTATGCTGCATATATTTATACTTGACTGACTTGGCTTGTGGGAGTTGGGATATCCAACTCAGTGAGGAGTGGTATCTCGGCCTTGCGAGGTGAGCTGGGAGCTAGTTGATTCTCTAGTTAGTGTGTGTGCCCCCTTTATGGCTTGGGGGGCTAAGGGGGAAGAAGAGTACCCCTAGCGTTGGTTGGGAGGTACCAGTGAAGTCTCATTGGTCGGCAAGCGAGAGTTGCATGAAGCGCATAGGACATCAACTTAGAGCGGGCGACCTGGGCTACGATATGTTTCCTTTATTTTTGCATGGTAGATTGTTAGTATGAATTATGATTTTAGTTCTGTATGTTTAATTGGGTAAAGAAAATGATTGTCTTAGCATTCTAGTTGATGATTGAAATTTCCCCCATATCCTTTAGCTCGATGTTGATTGATTCCCATGGCCTTCGATCCCTGCCTGTCTTGACCGCCTATGATTTATTGATTTGTGATGATTGCGGTTATTTTTTCCTTCGTCCCTAGCTCATCAGTCCTCGCCTGAGTAGTCGGCTAGGAGCCGGATCTATGGTCGTCACTTCGGTGTTAATAGACCTATGGATCCAAATGACTTGTTTTTCGGTGCGTGGATGATGAGCGAAGGATGTCCTGCCAGTCATCTACCCCTGATGATTATTCTTGTTGACTTTAGTTATTGCCTTTTGGCACTGAGTACCTCTGCATCTGATTGCCTAAACTCTGAAATCCCTAGCGTCTCCTTGAAGGATTACCCTTGTTTTTCCTTGATTGATAACCTCTAAGTTGAAGGCACAATCTCCGCGTTTGTATCTTGATTGCGTTGCATTGCCGGAAATTATTGCTCTGCGTTTGGGATTTGGAATGCGTTTCCTTGATGGATATTCTCTGCATTTTTTTTAACCTCTGCACTCTAACATTTGAAGAAGATTAAGACTGCTTTTCGTTTTGTTTGCCTGGCGATTTTTCCACTTCTTAGGCTACATTTCGTTTGATTTGGGGGCGAAATTTTGCCCGGCGAATTTATATTTCTGGTCAGATTTTGTCCAGATTGACAGATGCCTCACAAGATACACGATTTTGGTTTTTGACCGCCAGTGTTTTATGGATTAAAATGAATTTAGTTTTTGGTCCTTAGATGGTGTTATTATAAAGAAATAAACTCGGTAATTTAATTTATTTGATTGTATTAATCTCAGTGAATTTTGAATGCTTGCACTAAGCAATTTTATCAAACGTTTTTATTTATTTATTTTCTTGGCATCAACTATTTTAATAGCACCATTCTAGACAACTAGTAGTCTGGTTAAGTTACGTTTGATATGCAACAATTAAACCTTGAGATCGCAAATCATCACCCATAATTGCCTGGTGATTTTGCCCCCCAAAAAAACTGCATTGGGTATCCTTACTGCTTGGATCTTTCCCATAAAGAAGACTGTGTGTTGGTTGTTTAAAGACCACGATTTTTGCCTTAAATAAGACTGTGTGTTGGCTGTTTAAAGACCACGCTTTTTTCCTTAAACAAGACTACGTGTTCATTGTTTAAAGACCGCAATTTTTTCCTTAAAGAAGACTACATGTTGGTTGTTTACAGACCATGATTTTTTCCTTAAAGATGACTGCGTTTTGTTGTTTAAAGACCACAATTTTTCCTTTAAATTTTTTTCTATATGATACCTTTGTTGCCTGGCGATTACCCTTGGTGAAGACTGCGATTGACTGGAGAATTTTCCCTTGAAGGAATGTGTTTTGCCCAAAAATTTGCTATCCGATACCTTTGCTGCATGGCAATTTTACCCTTGATGAAGACTGCGTTTTTACCCCCTTATTGACCACGAATTCCATTATTCAATTGCTGGATATATGTATGTTGATTGACCGCAAATTTTCATTATTAACCACAATTTTCATTATTTAATTTTCATTGATGGATATATGTATGTTTATGTTAGACAAGGTATCTTTAGACCGGCTTGATGTGATGTGTAGATTTAGACAGAGATCGCTAATATTAATGGATTGCATTACTTTTAATGGACAACATTCCATGCATTATTCAAACCGCAGTGGTGGTTTACTGAACAATGACTAATCTATATTGTTAATATTGTAAATTACATGCCCGCGATGAGGTTGAGACTCTTCAATGCTGATAATCTTGTTGATCTTGTCAAAGTAATTCTATACTATTAGTGTTGTCGATTTAGACTGGTTAACATTGTTGAAGTGATTAAATTAAACAAATCTACATTGTTATTTAGTCTGGTGAATAGTGGTAATTACATGCCTGCATTACTCTCAGACTAACTCAGTTAGTGTGACAACGATTATTTATAGTGTTGATATTGATTAATGTAGACTTGTCATTTAGACAACGAAGTCGATTATTTGATAAGCATCGTAGATCAATAGTTCACTCATTTTAATGGTCAGTATGTAATTGTTAGTCATCTTTTTCGATTGTTAAGCACTTGTTTTAATTCACCCTTGATAACATTTACGACCATAGTAGCCTGATATTAATTCCCTCCTTCGCACTTAGGCTTCTCTCTTAATAGATAATGGTTTTGGTCATTGGCGATGTCGTGTAGTAGCTTGCGAAACCCTTGGGAAGAATGTCATCTTGGTTCTTGACTACCCATTGCTTGGGGGGCATAGGTGTAGTCACCCTGTCAGTTATTTTGGCCCTTGGCGCTGGATTTTCTAGAGTCCTTGGTCCAGGTAGTATGTGTCACGCCAAGGTTATAGTCACGTCTATCCCTTGGGGATGACATGATTCCTGATGAGAGGATCATTGTGTGCCCTAAGGTATAGAGGCGAAGGATAACTTAGCCGAGGTATGTGCCTTCCGTGTGGTTGTTGTTGGTTGATGTGGGTTGTTGTTAGTGCTTAGGTTGCTACGCCTTCATGCTTTTGGTTCGCGCGCCTTGAGGTTCTAGTCATTGTTCGTCGAGGTTGTTGCATCGGGATGGGGGTGTTTTCACTTAGCTTGAAGGCGAGGTCATGTTGCGTTGGGCAGGTAGTCCTTCCTCCTTGTTGTTCTATGCATGTTTTGCCCAGTTGCCCTTGTGTCAGTGCCTGGAGTCATAGTTTCTTGTTTCCTGGACGTCGTGCTTGCGTTCTTCGTCAGTAGTGTTGTTAAACTGTTTTCTTCATCGCCTTCTTGCCTCTTAACAAAGAAAATATATATATATATATATATATATATATATATATATATATATATATATATATATATATATATATATATATATATATATATATANGCACTTCTACTTCGCTTCTAGTCGTAACGTTTTGGGGTTGCTACAGTATTAGAATATTTTATGCATTGAAAGAAGAGAGAATACCTTACTAATTCCATATATAGGAGTGAATCAATTTTTTTCTATTTATTCTATAAATAAGAATCCATAAAGGAGACCTTGAGAAAACTCTGGTAAACAAAAGAAACTAATCAAATTTTTAGGGATGAAATTGTATATCAATACATTTCTCTATGTTAAACTACAAAAATATAATATAAGAAAATTATTCTTAGAATCTAAAGTGATTTCCATCTATTTGAGTGATAGAATTATTTTCAAATATTTACAAGTATATTATCTCACAAAAAAGACTCATACAAAATTCGTATACTAATAATAGAAGAATATTCCAAGATATTATAAATAATAATAATAATCTATTTTTAAGGTCATGGCCAAGCCAACACATCAAATTGGTGTATGAGACCCCCTTGTTTGTGGGACAAGGGACCCCCCTCTGCCCAACGATTTGATTGGTAAAGTCTATGAAGGTATACATACCCTACCCCCCTCTGGATTTGAACCTATGACCTTTCAAGAGGAAACACATGTTCTTAACCATTATGTGCATATATATGTAGCCATAAAACACAAGCTAAATATGGAGTCAATTGTTTAAACTCTATGATATTATATTAATCTAAAACAACAATATATATGGATTTAAAACACCTAATATAGAAACATAATTTTAATGGGGGTTTTGAGTGAAATAATAGTCAAGAAATAATATAACTCAAGTCCAACATTTTTCCTGGATTTACGAATATAGGACATGAGTTTTCTAGAAAACCTCCGAGGGTCAGAACTTGAGTACCTTTATATGGTTGAACTATTACCTTCGCGACAACGAAATTCTTCCATCCTATGTTACACAATCAAGAATTTTAGTGAGCTTAAATACCATTCATTCTAATAATAATACAAACTCAGGCTAGCACTGAACGACGACTTGTTCTCACCTTAAGTTCCAAGAGATTTGTTCACCGCCTCACCACATGAGTTCACCATCTTAGATATCTCTGGGGTAATAAGTGAATGTATAGAGACGTTGGAGTCTTATTTCCATGACTATGTAAGTTTTGTTTTTGTTTATTTTGTTACAGGATAAAGAAAAGAAGAGTAACCCAAAAACCTACTTCTTAAAGACAATGAGAGATGATCTCGTGTCAGCTAAGTGTTGGAATGTCTCGAGCCTCCTCTATGGCCTGCATTAATACTAGGTAGTACATACACAAAGTAATTCCATGTGAAGTCAAGGGAAGTAGAATGATTGGATTGGTTGGGCCTTGGAAATGGCAGTAGTGGGTACGTTATATTAATTAAAAAAATGCAATAACCTCTTCCCTATGGTACTTTTACTTTAATAAAACTAAGATGGGCTTGAAATCTATGAAGGCAGAGCAAGAGAAACGGGAGAGAAACACGCTTGGATTAATTCATGCATGAGTCAATCGTGAATGTGGTGTGGTGCGGTGCGGTGAGCGTAGAGTGTAAGTCTTATTTTTGGAGCGTTGAAAGTTGAAAGAGGGTGCCACGTGAAGATTCATTTTGTTTTAATATGTGAGTGTTTTTTTTCTTCATATGTGGAGCATTGAATAAGAGTGCAACATTATTTTATTAAGTGGATATTTGTTTTATTAAAGCTTGAGGTGAAGTTTATGAAGTTTATTAAAAGTGGTTTTTTATTCAAAGTGGGTTTTATTTTTGAATTGCAAACTTTATAAAGTGGACTATAAAGTTTATTAAAGTGGGTAAGAAATTGTGAGGTGGATGTTTAAAAGATGGAGTTATAAGTTATGTTTTTTCTTTAAAAAGTGAATATTTTGGATATTAAGGTGCATGCATGATTTAAAGGTTGATATATGCATGTGAGGTGCTGTTATGATCTAAAGGTGGATGTATGCATGATTTAAGCTGGGAACAGAGGTATATTTGGATCAGTGGATCCGAAGGCAAAGCGACAGATTGCTCAGCACAGGAGAAAACTCAACATAAAGTTGCATATCCTTAATGATTCACTTGTAGAGACTAAATTGCAGCGATGGCGAATCCACTGGCAGAGACCTACCTCAACGAAGCCAACAAGTTAGATGGTTTGAATTTCATTAAATGGAAATTCAAGATGCAGACATTCATGGAAGGCTATGGTGTCTGAAACATTGCGAATGGAACTGAACTGAAACCTGATGCGGCTGCCGATGCGACATCAACACAGATCCAAGATTGGGAGAAGCGCGAAAACAAGGCAAAGGTATTGTTGCGCATGTCAGTTAAAGATATCATAATTCCACAGATTAGAGATGCTACAACTTCTGCTGCAACATAGACAACGCTTAAAGTATTGTATGAAATTAGCAACACAAATCACATTTTGTTCTTAAAAACTAAATTGCTAGGAATTAAAATGGATGGAAATGAATCTGTTAGTTCATTTTTGGGTCGTATTAAAGAGGTGAAAGACAAGCTAGTAAATATAGGGGAAACTGTTTCCAACACTGACCTGATCACTATTACCTTAAATGGTAGGCTAGAAGATTATCATATGTTCATAACAGGTCTCACAGCAAGGGATAAACCTCCCACATTTGAAGAACTGACAGGTATTTTGTTGCAAGAGGAAGAGAGGTGCAAGAATCTAAAGCCTCAGAATAAAGATTTGGCACTGTGGTCAAATAAGAGATCTGCGAGAGGGATATCAAGAGAAAGAGGCAGAGGAGGCAGTTCATGGTAGAGAAGACAATCTCTCAAATGATGAAAGGTAAGAATCTCTCAAATGCATTTTGGGATGAAGCCATAAATACTACAGTTTATTTAAAGAATAGAAATCCAACAAGGTGTTTTGATGGAGTGACTCCTTTTGAAGCCTTGTATGGTTCCAAACCTGCAGTTTATAATTTGAAAGTATTTGGGTGTAAGGCTTTTGCTCATATTCCAAAGGAGAATAGGAGGAAACTGGATGCTAAAGCCATTAAATGTATTTTCATTGGGTATTGTTCTAAATTTAAATCTTACAAACTGTTTGATCTTTCAACTCACAAAGTATTTGCAAGTAGAGATGTACTTTTCCATGAGCAGGAAGCAGGAAATCATGACGACAACAGTCATGAGAAATGAGAGAGACTTCTTGATAAAGGAGTTAAAGAAGAGCAACAACAACCACCACATCAATAGCCACCACACTAGCAGCCATCACCACAACAACAAGAACAACAACAACAAGGACTCAGTGATATGGACAATTCAAGCAGTCATAGTTCACCTAGAGGTGAAGAAATATTTTCACAAAGTGGGGAGGAAGATAATCAGTTGAGAAGATATTCACGACAGATTCGGCTTCCTGAGAGGTATAAAGACTATGCCCTAATGAGTAGCATTTCAAATGTCATAGAACCCATGATTTTTTATGAAGCTAATGAACATGATGAATAGTGAAATGCAATGGAGGAAGAATATGAATCTATAATGAAAAACAATACTTGGGAATTGACTGAATTGCCTAAACATAAAAATCCCATAGGATGCAAATGGATATACAAACCCAAGTTTAAATCATATGGTAGTATAGATAAGTATAAGGATAGACTGGTTGCAAAGGGGTATTCACAAACAGAAGGTATTGATTATGCCGAAACATTTGCACCAGTAGATAAATTGAATACTATCAGAATGTTAATTTCTTTAGCTACAAAGTACCATTGGAAGCTACACCGGTTAGATATTAAATCTTCATTTTTAAATGGTGAGTTAAAGGAAGAGGTTTACCTTACTCAACCTGAAGGGTTTGTGGAAAAAGAGCAAGAACACTTAGTGTGTAAGTTAAACAAAGCATTGTATGGACTAAAATAGGCACCTAGGTCATGGTATGAGAAGATAGACTTGTTCTTTCTTCAACAGGGTTTTATGAGGAGAAAGAGTGATCCAAATATGTATACCAAATTTGATGAGCAGGAGTATATAGTATTCATTTCCTTATATTTTGATGATTTGATAATTATAGGAAACGCAGAGAAATTAATTGATGAAATCAAGGAGCAGTTGTCACAGGTATTTGAAATGAAAGATCTTGGTGAGTTACATTACTACCTAGGTCTTGAAGTTTGGAGAAATGTAGGCCAAACTTTTTTTTGTCAGAGTAACTATATCAAAGAAATACTTAAGAGATTTAAAATGGATTAGTGTAAGTCTTCTAGTGTTCCCACGCAGCAGAATGTGAAACTTTCTTGTGATGATGGTTTGAAGGAGGTGAATGGCACTGTGTATAGACAAATGGTGGGTAGTTTGAATTATCTCACCACAACCAGACCTGATATTTCATATTTTGTGAGTTTGTTAAGTCAGTTTATGGCGAGACCTCATGAAATACATTGGAATGTAGCAAAGAAAGTACTTAGGTATCTAAAAGGTACACTTGATTATGGTATTAAATATATTTATGAATATGATGTTGAGTTGACAGGTTATTCAGATTATGATTGGGTTGGCAATCTAGATGATTGAAGATCAACCACTGGATATGTGTTTGGCATTGGATCTGGGGTTGTTTCATGGAGCAGTAAAAATAAGCCTACTATATCTTTGTTTTCTACTTAAGCATAATATAAAGCCTTGTGTGCAACAACTTGTGAAGTTGTTTGGTTAAGAAGACTTCTTCAAGATGTTGGAGAAGAATGAAAGGAACCTACGATGATCAAATGTGATAATCAAAGTTCAATCAATATTGCGAAAAATCTGATTTTTCATGCAAGGACAAATCATGTTGAAGCTCAGTTTCATTTTGTTAGAGAAAAGTTGCAGTCAAATGAAATAGCTCTTATGTATTGTAATACTAGTGAAAATGTTGTTGATATTTTCACTAAGCCTCTTGGAAAGATTAAGTTTGAACTCTTTAGGGAGATGCTAGGTGTAGAATTCAATCCATTCTCCATTAAGGGGGAGACTTGGAAATAATGGAGTAAGCACCAGTTGTAAGTGCCAGTTACAAGTGTCAGTTCTAAGAGTCAGTTTACTATCTGTAGAGTCTAGTTGTTTGTGGTTTGCATGTAACCGACTTAGTAGAGTCTTTTCCTATTTAAGAATGTAATCATTCTTCATTGAATAATAAGAGAAGTGAGCTTAACCTCACCGTGTTTTGTTTTCTCATATTTTATTTGAGATGGGTTGTGATATCGAGAACCCCTTTATATTATTTTTCTACATTACACGATCCACTTTTTCCAAAGTAGTAATACTTTAAAGATTAGCATGTTTGTGTTTGTTTAAAATGACACAAGAGTATATTCCTTTTGGAACCTTGAAGGGGAACCTTATCTTTGGTAGCCAATTTTCATGTGGTATCAACTCTTAATTGAATTAGAGGATATAATAATAAGTGTTGAGAATTATTTAGCTCTCCTTTTTAAGAACATATCTAAGTATGTATTATCAAGGTAAGAATTGACGAATAACATATCCATATGTTTAACCTAAAAAAAAAAAGAACAAAATAATTATATATGGAAATTTGGGTATGTTACAATACCACAGGAAGAGTTTTTTGAAAATCCTCGTATCACCCACGCTTACACAAAATTACTTGGTCAGCTACCAATAACTGTTGAGCTCCCAAGGAGTAAAGTTACATCTATAAGGTGATTAGACAACATTCCCAATATTTTTGTTGACTCCGTAGAATATCTCATCCAAACTACCTTATAAGAAGTACCAGTACCCTTGAGCTAATTTCCCCCTACCCCTCTTGAATTTGAACATAACCTTGATGGTTAGAACACTGAAATTAACCTCGAAAAGATCATGGGTGAATGTTAATAAAAAGGGCAATGATCCCACCTTGGATTTCTGAAGGTGCTTTAAATTTAGCAGGACCCTTGCATGAAATTCCTAGAAAATCTGACAAGGTCCTTCCCAAGTTTGATATGGATAGACCTAGTTCACCAGAGGATCACATAAAAAAATTCTTTTTATCCACTCTCATTTTAAATGTCCAACATGAGTATGTGGTCTATAGGTTGTTTATTTATGCCTTCTCTAGCAAAGCACCTAAATCGTATTTATCAAAAAAATTGGTGAATGAAAGACAATTGTATCCCTATATAAGGAGTTAGAGTCCATTAAAATGGAACAAAGGGGAAAAGAATAATTTCAATCATAGATTACTCAAAGTCCTATATAAGTTCATCATTGAAACAACTCCTTCACAATCCTTATCCATCAAATACTACATTGCAACTCGTATTCCTTCTATAGGAACGTTTGTCAAACGATATGGTAGAGACACTTTGGCCCTAAATTTATATGAAGATGAAACTGTAGAAAGGGAGTTATCCTCATATGAAAAACACCCATATTCTGAAGAGACTAGGTTGGTTGGAAATAAACCTTTACTTCTTTAAAATCCAACCAAAACAGATCCTAAGGATATTGACAGTGTGGTGAAGTTAGTTAAGAAATTGTTGAATGAAGTTGTTGATATGAAGAAGAATTCCAATGAAGGACCTTTTAGGCCTATAAATTTTCATCCATTATTTAAGATAAATGAAAACACACCTAGACCACCTGAAGCTCCATAAATTGCGTTAAATCTGGACAACTTCAGCACAGATAATTTCTTCTCCAATCATCAACAAAATCATTTTGAAAAAACATGCCCTAAATGGGTAAATTCCATGACCTTGGTTATCAATCAGTTTTTAGATCAACAAATTCTCAATGAAGAACAACCAAGTGACACTGTAAGTGACAAAACCATCGAGGAAGCTCCCCCATAAACTGCTATGTTCCTATTGTATTGGTGTATAGACTCGAACGACAAGAAAATAGGGGAAATCTTTGTAGAAAATACACCGGTAGTTATGTCTTCCCCTAGAGATTATAATTTATGCAACAAAGGTCTAGTTCCCAACACCTTTTCTTCCCAAGAAGGTAACATTCCTCTCAAGAATATTACCCCTCATATTCCTACTCCAAAACCAAGTATCCCAACCTATACAAAAGACAAAAATAAATCTAATTTATTTGTTATGGCTAACACCAACAAACTGAGTACATCTAAATCAGCTAGAAACAATGCTGAATCCAACACCATGACACCCAATAACAAGACATGTGATTCAAAATGAAACCCAAAAGTGAGAAAAATAAACATGCATGCTTTCAATTACAACATTATAGAAATATTAAAAAGATAAAAGATAATATTTTCATGTTTGATATCTTCTCACTACCACAATAGTATGATCTCCACCATGATGTTTTTAAATCTAATAACTCTCAAAAAATGATCATTGTTTCTGCAAAAAAAATTCATATGAAAAAAAAAGCAAAGGATGTACACAAGGTAGAGGTCAAGGATTCCATAAACCCAGAAAGCATAGGTGTGCACTAGAAATACCATGTATCTCCTTTCCTAGTTACATATGAAAATTTCAATTTCAATGTACACAATTGCTTAGCTGACTCTAGTCCCTCATCGAACATGATGCCTTATGCAATCTGTCAAAAGATAAAAATTGTTCTGCAGTTAACCAAAACATGAATCATACAATCGGATAAGACGAATGTCAAAGTGAAAGGAGAACTTAAAAATTTCTTAATTAGACTTTCATATGACACTACAGTACATCAAGTTATTGACAATGTTTTCGTTGGCATATCTGAAATTTATGGTTTGTTGTTACGCAGAGATTGGTCAGCTAAACTTCAAGGAAATTTTTCCACTAACTAGTCCCATCTATGTCTTCCTTATAAATCTAAATCAAACCAAATCAATGTGAACTTCGAATCACACATGACACACACGGTAACTAAGTTAGAAGGTAAAAATGAACCCATCAACATTTCTCACACTGTTTTGGGAAATTATTTTTTAGAGACTGATCATGGTTGTTATGAAACATAACCATCTAAAGCACAAACACGCACCTTTTCTATGATCCTTCCATGTGATTAGACTGATGATAATGCATGCACAATATAAAAATAATTAGGTTATTGTATTATTAATCCACATATATATATACTAACATTTTGACTATGTTTTTTGACAATTCCAAATCCCAACACGGAGTTGGATCAGGATGCATCCTAATCGATCCACACCAGTGCAAAATTCTGATATCTTTTGAATTTGAACTTGAATGCACTAACAACACCATGAAATATGAAGCAATTGTCCAAGGTTTGAATAAATCCATTGACTTTAGGGTAAAATTCCTATGGGTGTTTGGTGTTTAAGAAATAATCATCGGACATGTAAGAAACTACATTCACTTTCTATCTCCACCTTTAATAGGTTACAAACAAGAGGTATGTAATTTAATTTATTATTTTGAAGCTTTTAGTATTGAGTCAACACCTTGCTTCCAGAACACTGCTGCAGAAAATTTGGAAAATACAACCTCTAAATATGCACCTCTTAACGATGGTTTTTCATTTGAAATAATTTCCAGGCCTTCAATACTAAATAACATCACAAACTGACGATTTTTCAATGATGATACTCAAATTATAAATTTCCTCACCAGCTTAGATGTCTTCCAAGATTACGTTATTGACGATGAAGCCCATAAAAAATACCTTCAGAATTATCAGGATGAGGTAAGAAAACTAAAATCAAATTGTGTCTCAAATAGTGTGTTGACACTTGAGAAACTATTCAATTTACAGACTACGTTTAGAAGGCTCTCAAATAAAAATACCAATAGTTCAATCGTGATGCATTTCTTGGTGAACTTAGGAACACCTGAACAACCAAATCACATCAATCTGGGAACCTATTTTTAAGAGGTAGAGAAGCATACATTTACATAGTTGTTCAAGAGGTATCATGATGTATTTTCTTGGACATATGAAG
This sequence comes from Picea engelmannii, assembly GCA_009831015.1. NCBI lineage: Eukaryota > Viridiplantae > Streptophyta > Pinopsida > Pinales > Pinaceae > Picea > Picea engelmannii. The sequence goes on along the minus strand of ML789484.1, from coordinate 204,568 downwards.
ATTTAAAGACTTATGACACCCGCATAATTCAACATGTCATCCCAATTAAGGAAGGCATCAAGCCATTCCAACAAAAGTTGAGGAAAGTACATCCAACTCTTAAGCCACTCATAAAAAATGATTTAAAGAAGTTGTTAGATGCTTGAATCATTTTCAAGGTCCGCCATTCAACCTAGGTGTCAAATATGGTTCATGTTAGAAAGAATTCAAGAGAAATTAGGATATGTGTAGATTTTCATAACCTTAAATGATATTCCAACAAAGATAACTACCTAGTTCCTCCCATGGAATACATTATACAACTTGTCTCTGACTTTGATATGTTCTCTCTATTGGACGAGTTTTCAGGATACAACCAGATTCTCGTGGTAGAACCAGACCGATTGAAAACCACATTCAGAACTAAATGGGGAACATATGGATATATAAGTATTCCCTTTGGTTTAACAAATGCAGACACTACATTTCAAATGGATATGGATATTTCTTTGAAAGGTTTAATTCGTCAAAGTGTGGTGGTCTATCTCGATGATGTCACTGTTTATTCAAATAAAAGGAAACATCACCCAAGGCATTTGAAACAAATATTTGAACAATACAAAAAGTACAATATGTCATTGAATCTGAAGAAGACCATTTTTGTTGTTTCAGAGGGTATTTTATTAGGGCATGTGATTTCCAAGGATGGAATTTTGGTGGATCTGGAAAGAACAAAAGCTATTATGTGAATTCCTCCACCACATAGCAAGAATTCAATGTAGTCCTTTTTCAAAAAGATTAACATCGTAAGGATATTCACTCTATACTTTTTAAAAAATGATAAACCAATTCAACGGATGATTAATAAAGATGTTCAATTCAAATGGATGCTCGTTTAAAAGGAATCCTTTGAAAAAATCAAAACCGCTATAGATGTAGCACCATCTTTACGAAGTCCAGATTTCACCAAGGAATTTTTGTTGTACGCCTTCACATCTAACCATTCCCTTGTAGTAGTGCTCACACAGAAAGATGATCAACAGAATGAATTCCCCATCGCATTCATGAGCATTGGATTACAAGCCACTGAACTAAATTACCCACCAGTGGATAAGAATCCTTTACAGTACACAAAGCAATTAAATAGTTCAGACCTTATATTTGAAGAACCACACTAAAGTGATTGTCCCTCACCCAGAGGCCAGAGCTCTCTTTGTTCAAAGATATTTGAGAAAGACATGAGGTAACTAGATTACAACCCTACAAGAATATGACCTGGAATTTAAACCAACCAACATCATCAAAGGTAAAGGCCTTTGCAAATTGGTGACACCATACACGGATTACAAAAATCAAGAAGAGGATCTATCTATGTACACAAAATAGGCCCCTTACATTCCATCTTTTTAAAACTCATATTATAAAGACCTCAAGTGCTATCTTCAGCATGGTAAAACCCCATAACACATCAATTCCAAGAAGAAAAGAGCGCTCAAACTGAAATCTTTACAATATGAACTAGAACATGGCATCTTGTTCCAAAAAAATATGATGGAGTACTACTTTTATTCCTTGAAAAATAAAATGCTAAAATAGTCCTCAAAGATATGCATGATGGGATGATAGGAGGCCATTTTTTAGGAGATACAATAGCTCACAATGTATTGAGAGATGGATACTATTGGCCTACACTATTCAAGGATGATCATGTGTATTAATGAATCTATGAAGCATGCCAAAAATCTAAGGGAAGAGAGAACAAAGATGATTTCCCACTCCTGTTGATTAATTGGGTTGGTTGTCATTGATGTCAACCCTTGAATAAAGTCTGGTAGCGAATTTCGGTAGCACAAAGGTTTGGGTAATGGACCCAAGTTTGTTTGATGTATAGTGGTATGAGTTTTGATATATTTGCAAGTAAGACTATTCTAGATGGATATTACATGTCATGCCATTTCCATTGGTATGTGGAGCGTCATATAACTCCTCACGGTTTGAGAGTTATGGCCTTACGAAGTTGAAGGACCCTCATATGATTGGCTTGAAACCCCAAAAGGTCAAAGAAGACAAATTGCTTGCAAAGAAGAAATTATTTAAATAATAAAGTGAAGTGACAAAGTCAAAGAGGATTATTTAAATAATAAAGTGAAGTGACAAAGTCATAGAGGATTATTTAAATAATAAAGTGAAGTGACAAAATCAAAGAGGATTGTTTAAATAATAAAGTGAAGTGACAAAGTCAAGGAGGATTATTTAAATAATAAAGTAAATAGAGAACTTTCTAATTATGGAAAGTGGTTATAAGAAGGTTAAAACTAAAATGAGGAAAATGGGTTAAGTGGTCAAGTGGCTATTAGATACATGGACAAGTGGAAAATTGGGCAAAGTTGGACATAGGTGACTATGTGGACAATGTGGCCTAGAAGATGCTTCTAAGGAAGCTACTTGGAGAGTATAAATAAGAGGCAAGGCTCTCTCATTTTAATCACACTTGAGCATATTGAATATATACAAGTGAATTAGGTAACCAAATGATATCTATGCCAAATTTCAGAGGGAAGGTGAAGAAAAGAAGGCCAAAATTCAAGGGAGGATAAAATCTTTTGATGATGCTTTCTAAGGTACATTATTTACAGGTCATCTTACCATTTTTGCAATAAAGTTTTTTGTAGAATGATTCAGACCGTGAAATTGGGAGGCCATTGAGAAAACATATATAAGTAGTTGTGGTACGAATTTGATCTTGTGGGTCTCTGTAATTTTTAAGTTACACTCCATAAAAAATAGGGTTTGTGGCTAGTCCTTAAACTAGTCTAAAATAGGTGTTTCGGGTAAAAACGTCATAAATTCTTCATTACAGATCCAAATTCAGTAAGACCAAATGTGTTGTTTAGATTACAGTCTTTAGTATTATGTGTAAAATTTTCAGATCCATACAAAAAATATCCATGCAGGGCATGCTCTACAAGTTCGCTCTCTAGAATAAGCCAAAATTCAACAAGGTATGCCATTTTTTCTATAACTCCTTTTCTGAGAGGTTCCAAGTAGTGAAACTTGGAGGAATTACATAAAACAAATTGGATAACACTGTGTACTATTTTCAAATATTTATTCATTACAGGTACATAATTATGATTATTCCAAGTTAGGGTTGTTGACTAATCCAAAACTAGTCACGTGAGACTAAAGTAAAGTTTGATGAAAATGCTAGTCTCTTGTTGTTAAATTTAAGGAAGGTTTGCAGGTTGAGGTACACGTTGTTGCATGTTTTATGCACTTGTTTATGGTACAAGTTGATTACATGTTGTTTGTTACAAGTTGGTGCATGGTTGATGCACTTATTTATGGTACAGGTTGATTACAGGTTGAGGTACAGGTTGATGCATGGTTAATGCATGGTTCAGGTTATTGGTATAGGTTGTTTGGTGCCAGTTGATTGGTACAATTTTACAGCAGTATATCTCACAGTGACAGTGTGACAGTGGTTCCATCATTCTACTTATACATCAGGGTGGTTGGAAGGGGCAAAGATAGGTGGTTGTAGCCACCTTCTGGTTGTAGCCAAAGAACATAGGGGGTTGTAGCCTCCTTTTGGTTGTAGCCAGAGAATTGGGTAGTTGGAGCTTCCCTCAGGTTGTAGCCTAAGAAACTAGGGGGCTGGAGTCTCATTCTAGTTGCAGCTGGAAAACAAAGGAAGTTGGTGCTTCCAATGAATGTAATTCTTCAATACATATAAGAAAATTCATTATGTGGTTTTCTCCCACTTTGGGTTTCCACGTAAAATCATTGGTGTACTTTGTATGTGTATGATTATTAATTTGTTCATTGTTTATTTACTCTGCAAATATTGGATGATAATGCTACATTGATATAACACTTGTATTATATGGTTGAAAATGATTAAATTGATCTATTACTGATTCACTCCCCCTCTCAGTAATCCAACAATTGGTATCAGAGCAGGTTCCTTCAGAAATCAGTTTAGTCATTGAAAGGTAGATCATGGAGAGAAACAACATGTATAAAAATGGAATACCACAGTTTGATGGACAAAAGTATGCCTTTTGGAGCATAAGGATGAAGACATATATACAGGCATAGGGATTTGAAATTTGGCAATCAATTGTAGATGGATACACAACACCAACAATTCGGCCAACAAATGACAAAGCTATGAAACTCGGTCAGAATAATTACAAAGCCACAAATGCACTTTTGAATGGTCTTGGAGAATCAGTATTCACCAAAGTTACACATTGTAAATCCACTAAAGAGATTTGAGACAAACTTTGAAATATTTATGAAGGAGATTCAAAAGTCAAAGAAATAAAGATTCAAACTTATAGAGGTCAGTTCAAACAACTAAATATGAATGAATATGAGAACATTGCATCTTAATTTTTATGATTTTATGAAACAGTAAATGCAATATTGGGATTGGGAGAAGAAATGAAAGAATCTGTAATTTTTAAAAAGGTACTAAGATCTCTTCTTATGAGATTTGACCCTAAGATATCAACACTAGAATAAAGAGCATATCTAAACTCAATAAGCATGGATGAATTACATGGAATCTTCACAGCATATGAAATGAGAACTGAACAGGAAAATCCATATATAAAAGAAGCAGCCTTCAAAGCATCCAAAAGGTCAAAGCAAAAGGGAAAGCAAAAAGAAAAAGAGCATAACAACAACAGTGACATCTCAGAAGATGATGAAGAAGTGGAAAACTTTGTCAGAAGATTGAACAAGGGAACCAACAACAGGTATAGAGGTAAGCTTCCTTTGATTTGTTTTAATTGTGATTTTCCTTTGATAGAAAAAAAACATATAAAGGAAAAAGAACCACAATGAAAGTTTTAAAGAAAATCTTATGCAACAAATAAGACATATCATCATCAGATGAATATGAAGTCAGTGACAATGAGACATAAAGAGTTCTATTCATGGCAGTAGAAGACTCTAATAAAGAATACTTTGAATACAAATATGAAGAGGAAGAATAAGAATATGAAGAGGAAGAATAAGAATATGAAGAGGAAGAATTTTAATACCGAGAAGAATTGTTGTGTGCCATAGAAGTTATCAGAAGAGAAAAGAATAAAAACAAGAAACTACAAGAGAAACTAGAAAAGAAAGAAGACATTCAGGAACTAGAACAAATGATCACAAATTTGAAGGTTCAAATTCAATAAGATAAAAGAATTGAAGAAGAACTCAAAGAACAACTAGAAGGAAGAGACAGGATCATTGGAAATTTGGAAGCAGAAATTGTCACATTAATAAAGGATCTTCAAAAGAAAAATATGCAAAACAACTCAAAAGTTTTGAATGACATTATCAACAGTGAAAAATCTCATCATGACAAGTCTGGACTTGGATACAATCAGACAGAAAAGGGATCAATATCCAAAACAAGAGAACAATAAACATATACAAAAAGATATGCAGAAACAATCAAAGGGGATATGAAGGTCTACAAACAAAATTACAGGGACACTCCTCCACCGAGAAGATTCAGATTCCAGAATCAATGATCGACAAAAATAGATAGTCCTCAAGAAGAAGAAGGATTCATAAGAGTGCCTCCTTTCATAAGATCTTCAACTCCTAGGTATCAAACTATCTTTTTTTTCTTATGTTATGCATGTAATAATTTTGGACTTAAAGCTGTGAATTGCAGAGTTAACAACAGGAACATAAACAACTTTGAAAGTCATACACACAAGGGTTATCCAAGAAGTCCTAGTGAAACACAGAGAAGAATTTACAATAGGTTTGAATCTTTGAGCATTGAAGTGGAATGCTACAAATGTAAAAACTTTGGACACATGGCCAAATATTGCAAAATGACAGTCCCTCCTAGAGAACCGCAACAGAAAAACAACAGTCACAGATAGGAACCTCAGAAAAGGACATGGATAAGAAAGCATAATCAATATAGCAAGGAAGAATGCACACTCGCTCTACAAGCTCAGAAGAAGAAACATGGTTGGTATGTTGACAATGGTTGTTAAAAACACATGGCAGGTGATAGAGACATGTTTCTTACATTAAGAAAGGAAAGAGATGGATCAGTCTCCTTCGGAAATGATGATTCAACTAAAATCATTGGAAAAGGCACAGTCAGAATTGAGAATAAGAATACCAAGGAAGAAAATTTTTGAATAGTAGAAGATATGAAACATAATCTTCTAAGTGTGATTCAAATGTGTGACCAAGGTCATAAAGTTACTTTTGATTCACAAAAGTGCTAGATAAGAAAAGAAGGTTCAGGAAAATTGATTGCAACAACTGTGAGAACTTCAAGAAACATATATGTATTAAGTGAAATTGGAAATGAAAAGTTGTTCCTAGGAAAGGAAGATGAAAGTTGACTATGGCACAGAAGAATGGGTCACATGTATTTTGATAACCTTGTAAAAGTGAACAAAAGGGAAGCAGTTAGAGAAATGCCCCAGATCACGAAACCAACCAACACTTTATGCAAGCATTGTCAACAAGGAAAGAAAACAAAGAACAAGCTTAAATCAAAAGAATATTCAACAACAAGACCACTAGAAATTCTGCATACTAATCTAGTTGGACCAACTACAACAAAGGGTTTAAAATGTGAGAAATACTCTATGTTATTAGTTGATGATTATATAAGAATGATTGCAGTGTTATTTCTCAGGAATAAGTCAGAAGCTTTTGAAAACTTCAAGGTCTACAAGGAAATGGTTGAAAATGAAATGGACTCAAAAATAAAATCCTTGAGATCTGATAATGGAGGAGATTTCACTTCAAAGGAATTTATGGACTACTGTAGCAAGCATGGAATAAAAAGGCAATTATTTGTTTCTAGGACACCTCAACAGAATGGAGTTGTTGAAAAAAAGAACATGGTGGTATAGTAAATGGCTCGAACAATGCTAATGGATTCCAAATTGACAGATATCTTTTGGACACATGCAATGCATACAACGGTTCACATTCAAAACAGAGTAATGCTAAAAAACAACACTGACTAAACTCCCTACGAGCTATGGAAAGGAAGACTAGCAAATGTGAAGCAATTCAGAGTTTTTGGAAGCAAATGCTACATCGAAAGAGAATATGGTAGAATGGGAAAGTTTGACTCTCATGTGGACAAAGGATTACTTGTTGGTTACTCAAGTACAAGGAAAGAATACAAGTGTTACAACCTAAGATTGAACAACGTTGTGGAAATCATCAACGTAACAATTGATGAAACCGGTAGACAAGAATTAAAGGAATAAGAAAATGAATCAATGCAACAACTTTACGAAGAAGAAGTAGAAGATGAAAAAGAAGTAGAAGGGGAAGATTAAGAGGATCTGACAGAAGCATAAGAGGAAGTTCAACAAGTGCCTCCAAAGACACCTAGAAGAGGAGTACAAAAGAATCATCCTTCAGATCAGATTATTGGAAACAAAGATGCAGGAGTTGAGACTAGAAGAAGAATATGTTAACCAGAACAAATTCACCTAGAACTCTCATATACAGTTGAACCAACCTGTTTTGAAGAGGCCAGCAAGGATGAATTTTGGAATAAGGCCATGGATGAAGAATTGTATCAAATAGAGAAAAATGACACTTGGGAATTGGCTCCAAGACCAAAGGATAAGAATGTAATCGGAACACAGTGGGTATACATGAATAAATTGAATGAAGATGGACATGTTACAAGGAAAAAAGATAGATTGGCATGTAAAGGATATGCACAAGTTGAAGGAATCGACTTTGAAGAGAAATTTTCCCCAGTTGCCAGAATGGAAGCAATCTGATTGCTTTTATCTTATGCATGCTCCAAAAATATTAAAGTGTATCATATGGACGTAAAATCATCTTTTATGAATGGGGAACTTGAAGAAGAAGTCTAAATTGAGCAACCAGAAGGATTTTATTTGTCAAAGAACGCAAATTATGTGCGTAAATTAAATAAGGCCTTGTATGGTCTAAAACATGCTCCTAGAGCATGGTACTCTAGACTGGATAAATATCTACAACAGACAGGGTTCAAAAAAGGAAGTGCAGAAAGCAACCTCTACATCAAGGTAACTCAAGATAGTATTTTATTAATTGAAGTTTATGTTGATGATATTATTTTCAAAAGTACCGATGACATGTTAAGCTATAAATTTTCAAAGGACGTGCATAATGAATTTGAAATATCATTACTTGGAGAACTATCCTTCTTTCTGGGTCTTTAAATGTTGGACATATTGTCATTGATGTCAACAATCAATGTGATGATCTATTGTTAATGATGAATTACCACAGATGAGATTGTCATTGATGTCAACAATATATTAGTTAGAAAAAGATGCCAAATAGTATGCAGAGATCGAAAGCATAAGCTTAGAAGGAGTGAATAGTATGAAGATCAAAAGATCAGAAGGAAAAACACAGTACGTTAGCAAATGAAGAGATAGGCTGAAGAAATTCGTGATAATTGTTGATCATGATAGGATAAACAATGTTCCTATGATAAAAGCATGGGAGGGTTACCAAATGAATATCAAATCTTAGAAGGAAGAAGCGCATTGTAGAAGTATCATTAGGATCGATGGAAATATTGAGAAGTCGACCATTGCACAAGAAAAGGTGAGAAGTCTCAGCAGCCATCTGATCAAGGAAATTGATGGTGTTGATCATCTCATATAATGGACAACGGTCATATAAGTGACTGTGGGCTTGACAATCATTGGAGGATCTTGATCGTCGATCTGCAAGATAGATCAACGACAAGGATAAATTGCGAAGATCAGAAGGAGAATTAAACGACTCGCTAGTTCCAATCCTGCAATTGGCCTAGATCGTCAGATCTCATAGAAGCAGATATCAACGACCGTGGTTGATCCAAAAAGTGATTAGATTAAGTCGGATTGAGTTGTGACCATTGGATGTACAATCGACAGATGAACGTCATGGATAGATTGCAGAGATTAAAAGGAGAATTAAATATCACATTAGTTCCAATTCCGCAATTATTCAGGATCGTCCGATCTTATAGCTTCGAAGATCGACGATTATGGTTGATTCACCAACAACACACAACTTCCAATTGCGAAGTTTGGGTGACGATTTAAATCACTCGCAAGTTGTGGTTCCACAATCATCCTTGATCATGAATCTACTTCAAGAATCTTCACAACTATTGGATCACTTTTGAGTGGAAGGACAAGATAAGTGGGGCAAAGCGATTGAGAATTTGATTATGCGAATTCCCTTCAGCCATCAGATTAGTTTTGAGTGGAAGGGCAGGATTGGCTAGAAAAGATGCATCACAGAAAGATCGAGTTGTCGATCTAATATCTTGATCAACGAACAACATTCGTTTCGGGTATAAAGATGTGAGGAGGTTACGCTTCGGAAGGTTTGAGATTTGAAATTCCCGAAATGCAAATTTTCGTCAACCATCAGATCATTTCAAAGTGGAAGAACATGATAATATAGAAGAGATGCATCGCTAACAGATCGAGCTGTCAATCTAAGTTCATGATCGACGAACAACATTTAGTTCGGATCTAAATTTGCGAGGAGTTTACGCTCTGGAGAAATCTCACTTCAAGAATTCAGTTTGAGATTTGAAATACTCGAAGCCCGGAAATCTTAAATGAATAAGGACCATTGTATTTGGAGGACATACGATGACCGTTGGATCAGGGTTGTTGGTCAGCAGGCCATGTCTGAAAGAACATGTAGCAGACCACGTCATAAAGGACACGTGGCAGACCACGGCAGAAGACCACATCAGCAGACCACATCAGCAAGGATATGTGGCAGACCATGTCAGCAAATACACATGGAATCATTAGATGATGACAAGTGTCAAGAATAAATTGGCTCATTCCAGGTAAACAAGTGACGTGAGTAAGTTACGTCACTCTGGGAGAATTAGTTCGGGAGTTTCACCACCAAGAAAGGTCAAAAGTCCCGAAGGACAAAGTTCTGAGGTTACTCTCAATCGTCAATCTGAGATACCCTTTGTATACTATCCTGACCGTTAGATCAAGGAGATGAACATGTGTCACATCGAGAGATCTAGGTCAACATCAACAAGAAACTATGACAGACCATGTCAGCAGTCTACATCAGCAATGACACATGGCACAGTCAAAGAACGACAAGTGTCAAGATGAAATCAACATTTCAGGTACGTGCAAATCACGAATCTGAGTGGCACGTGATCAAGTGACACAATTAAGTTACGTCACTCCAAGAGTTTTTCTTTGGGAGTTTTACCTCCAGCACTTGCCTAAAGTCCCAAAGTCCCGAATGTCGAATACCTAAAGTGGATGCAATACGTTCAATCTGAAGATCACTTCGGGAGCACTCTTGACCGTCGATCTACCACAGTGGAAGGATAGTGTAAGTGGAAGTATTAACTGACAACAAGAGGTCTCCTCCATTTATGACTTGCACAATAGGTGATCACTCCAGAGGAAGGAAGGGGTTGAGATTTGAACTATCCGAAGTCTGGAGACCGGAAGGAGATATCGACCGTTAATTCGAGAGGGACACATGTCAGTGGCTTATCAGCTCTAAAATATTGATGTACGGAGGAAAGAAAGGGTTGAGACTTGAAATCTCTGAAGTCCAGAGACCTGAAGGAGATCTCGACCATCAATTTGATGTTTGATTGCATTCTCAACCGTTGATCAAAATACAGTGGAAGGATAGCATAATCATAATAGATGAAGTCACGGAGTAAAAGGTGGCCATCCATATCATTGATTGATTAAGTCATGGTCGTTGGATTAAGCAATGAAGGATAGATGTAAGGATCAAATATGACCATTGATCTGGTTCTGTGATATAATGAGAATTGTTCGATCTGTTCAGCAAAATCTGCTTCGAGAGATTTGAAAGGTTTCAAGCCCAAAAGTTTCGAAGGGCAAAGTGCCCAAGTTACGACAATCCTCCATCTCATTGGAGATTGAATCATGACCATTTAATCTATAAGCGCTCGTCTCGCCTAATGTCTGGTTAACGCCATTGGTCATATGGTAAAGAGATTTAAAAGGTATAATGTAATGCATCGCTTAAATTGTTAATCCTATGGTTCTACGCCATTGATCATATGAACATGGTTTGAAGGAAATGTCGATCTCTGTTATCACAAAGACGAAGGAAATCGATCCATGCCTGTGATCGATTTGTGAAAGGAAAGGGGATGCCAGGTGTAATGATGAAGACCCAGATTGATGATATCTGGTGGTCCCAAAAGTTATTGTAAATGAACAAGTTAGTTATAACTTGTTGCACAAGTCATCTCAATAACTTAAACAAGTTTTGAGAATAAACAAGTATAAATAAAACCATGATTGGTTCACTTGAGGTGGTGTTTGTTGATGAAGAGTGGCTTGTGAAGGGAATGAGGTGGATCTGGACCTGAGGTCCATGTGAATATAAGAGAGATGTAGAAGTGAAGAAAGCACAAATATATCAGAGGAAAGATAAAGTGAAGAAGGCATGAATTTTAGAGAGAAGATGAAATGCGGTGATGAGCATTTATGATATACCTCTGATCATGAGATAGATTTGATTATATAATGGATCACTGCTACTAGAGTTGAATGAACTCTAGTTCGATAGACTGTGTTCTATCAGAAAGCTAGGTCTTGTGGAAAGCTGGGTCTTGCTTGAGAGTTGGTGCTCTCTGAGGAGTTGGTGCTCCTTACTTCAGTTGGTGTTGATACAGAATAGTTGTTGCTGGGAAAATTCATATTACTATATTTATATCAATTATACAAAATCTTACACAAACATCTAGTGTCTCTTGTGTCCATTGTGATTATGATTTAAATGTTGTTAATCTGTTCAATTATGTTTTAAATACTAACTTGTAAGAAGAAAAGTTAGAAAATTCCACACACTAATTCACCCCCCCCCCCCTCTTAGTGTGGGTGGTGTGTTCAACATAGAATGGAAGCAATCTGATTGCGTTTAGCTTATAAATTCTCCAAAAATATTAAAGTGTATCATATGGACGTAAAATCATCTTTTCTTAATGGGGAACTTGAAGAAGAAGTCTACATTGAACAACCAGAAGGATTTCAGTTGTCAGAGAATGCAGATTATGTGTGTAAATTAAAGAAGGCCTTGTATGGTCTAAAACATGCTCCTAGAGCATGGTACTCTAGACTGGATAAATATCTACAACAAACATGGTTCAGAAAAGGAAGTGCAAAAAGAAACCTCTACATCAAGGTAACTCAATATAGTATTTTATTAATTGAAGTTTATGTTGATGATATTATTTTTGGAAGTACTGATGACAGGTTAATCTAGAAATTTGCAAAGGACATGAAGAATCAATTTGAAATGTCATTACTTGGAGAACTATCCTTCTTTATAGGTCTTTAGATACATCAAAGCTACTAAGGAATTTTTATTTCTCAAACCAAGTATATCAGACAAATGCTAAAGAGGTTCGGAATGGAAGATTGCAAACTAGTTATCACTCCCATGCAAACTAGTTGCAAGTTGAGCAAAGATGATGATTCAGAGTCTAACAATCATAGGCAATACATGTCAATGATTGGTAGCCTACTAAATGTGACAACATCCAGACTAGATGTAATGCATGCAATTGAACAGGTGGAATGATTTCAGGAAGCACCAAAGGAATCACATGTATTAGCAGTGAAGAGGATTTTCAGATATCTCAAAGGTACAAAAGAGTTTGGATTATGGTATCCAAAAGGAAAGGATCTATCACTTATTGACTACACAGATGCAGATTGGGCAGGTTTCATTGATGATCGACGAAGCACCAGTGGAGCACCGTTCTACTTGGGTGAGTGTTTAGTATCATGGATAAGCAAGAAACAATCATCAGTATGTTTATCTATAGTCAAGGCAAAGTATATTGCAGCAGAAACATTTTGTACACAGGTTCTATGGATGAAACAAACTTTGATAGAGATACAGGTTGAGTATGATGAGCCCATTCCATTCTATTGTGATAATACAAGCACCATTAGTATCTCAAAGAACCCAGTGATGCACTCCAAGATGAAGCACACTCCAATCAAGTATCACTTTCTACGGAAACAGGTTGCAGAAAAGAACATCAGAGTTGAATATGTGGGCACAAAAGAACAAGTGGAAGACATCTTTACAAAACCTCTTCCATGGGAATCCTTTGAGTATCTTTGCCAGAGACTCGAAGTTATTTCTACTCCAAAATGAATTATTTTGAATGTTTATCTTATATGTCTTAGATGTACACGAGGAAGGACCATAAAGAGGACAATTCATCTTGGGAGATCAGATGAGTCAGTTAGGGGGAGAAACCCTGAATGGAAAGATACATTTTCCATTGATGACAAAGAAGGAGAGATTTATCAGATGTAGAGGACAGAGGCATGGTTGCAGGGGGAGCGTTGGTCACAGAGATGTAAGCATGGTTCCAGGGGGAACATGAGTGATATGATTTCAGTATTTCATCAGAGTGTTGCCATAAATGCCAATGGGGGATATTGTTGATTAATTGGATTGGTTTTCATTGATGTCAACCCTTGAAGAAAGTCTGGTAGCGAATTCTGATAGCACAAAGGTTTAGGTAATGGACCCAAGTTTGTTTTATGTATAATGGTATGAGTTTTGAGATATTTGCAAGTAAGACTATCCTATATGGATAGTACATGTCAAGCCATTTCTAGTGGTATGTGGAATGTCATATAACTCCTCACAGTTTGAGAGTTGTGGCCTTACGGAGTTATAGGACCCTCATATGATTGGCTTGAAACCCCAAAAGGTCAAATAAGTCAAAGTGTTTGCAAAGAATAAATTATTTAAATAATAAAGTGAAGTGACAAAGTCAAATAGGATTATTTAAATAATAAAGTGAAGTGACAAAATCAAAGAGGATTATTTAAATAATAAAGTGAAGTGACAAAGTCAAGGAGGATTATTTAAATAATAAAGTAAATAGAGAACCTTCCAATTATGGAAAGTGGTTATAAGAAGATTAACCCTAAAATGAGGAAAATGGGTTAAGTGGTCAAGTGGCTATTAGATACATGGAAAAGTGGAAAATTGGGCAAAGTTGGACATAGGTGACTATGTGGACAAAGTGGCATAAAAGATGCTTCTAACGAAGCTACTTGGAGAGTATAAATAAGAGGCAAGGCTCTCTAATTTTAATCACACTTGAGCATATTGAATATCTACAAGTGACTAAGGTAAATAAAGGATATCTAAGCCAAATTTCGGAGGGAAGGTGAAGTAAAGAAGGCCGAAATTCAATGGAGGATAAATTATTTTGATGATTCTTTCTAAGGTATGCTATTTACAGGTCATCTCACCATTTTCACAATATTTTTTTTTCTATAATGATTCAGACCATGAAATTGGGAGGCCATTGCGAAAACATATCCAAGTAGATGTGGTATAAATTTTAGCTTGTGGGTCATTGTATTTTTGGAGTTACACTTCGTGGACAATAAGGTTTGTGGCTAGTTCTGAAACTAGTCTAAAACAAGTGCTTCGGGTAAAAACGTCATAAATTATTCATAACATATCCAAATTCAGTAAGACCAAATGTGTTGGTTATAGTACAGTCTTTAGTATTCTGTGTAAAATTTTTAGATCCTACAACAAATATTCCGTGTGGAGAAGGCTCTACAAGTTATCTCTCTAGAATAAGCCAAAATTCAATAAGGTATGCCATTTTTTCTATAACTCCTTTTCTGAGAGGTTCTAAGTAGAGACACCTGGAGGAATTACATAAAACAAATTGAATAACACTTTTTACTATTTTCATATCTTTATTTATTACAGGTACATAGTTATGATTATTTCAAGTTAGGGTTGTTAACTAATCCAAAACTAGTCATGTGAGACCTAAGTAAAGCTTGATGAAAATGTTAGTCTCTTATTGTTAAAGTTAAGGAAGGTTTGCAGGTTGAGGTACAGGTTGGTGCATGGTCGATGCACTTGTTTATGGTACAAGTTGATTACAGGTTATTTGGTATAGGTTGGTGCATGGTTGATGCACTTGTTTATGGTACATGTTGATTACAGGTTGAGGTACAGGTTGATGCATGGGTGATGCATGGTTCAGGTTATTGGCACATGTGGTTTGGTGTAGGTTGATTGGTACAGGCTTACAACAGTATATCTCATAGTGACAGTGTGACAGTGATTCCATCATTCTACGTCTACGTCAGGGCAGTTGGATAGGGCAAGGAAAGGTGGTTGTAGCCACCTTCCAGTTGTTGCCAGAGAACATAGGGGGTTGTAGACTCCTTTTGGTTGTAGACAAAGAATTGGGGAGTTCGATATTACCTTAGGTTGTAGCCTAAGAAAGTAGGGGGTTGGAGCCTCCTTCCAGTTGCAGCTGGAAAACAAAAAAAGGTGGTGCTTCCAATGAATGTAATTCTTCAAGACATATAAGAAAAAGCATTATGTGGTTTTATCCCACTTTGGGTTTCAACGTAAAAACACTGGTGTATTGTGTATGCGTATGATTGTTCATTTGTTCATTTTTTATTTACTCTGCAAATATTGGATGATAATGCTACATTGATATAACACTTGCATTATATTTTTTAAAATGATTAAATTTCGCTATTACTGATTCATCCCCCCTCTCAGTAATCCAACAACTCCAACCTATTGTTGTTGAATACCCCTTCGAACAGTGGGGTTTGTACATCATTGGTGAGATCAATCCTCATTATTTCAAGCAGCGCAGGAATATCCTAATTGCTATGGAATATTTTATGTGTTGGACCAAATAAATACCATTGGCCAAGGTGAATGATGAAACGATAATGAATATCCTTTAACCAACTATTATCCTCATGGAAATGGTTTGGCTGAATCCATAAACAAGAACTTGATCTGAATCCTTAAGAGAACAATAGTTGATCATCAGATAAACTGACATAATTCTCTACCTAATTCCCTTTGGGCTGATCATGTCACACCAAAGGCCTCTATAGGGACTTCTTCATACTTTTTTGTCTACGGGAAAGAAGCTATTTTACCTTCAAATATCCACCTTTATTCCCTACAACTCACCCAACATTCCCACGGGAGATAATTTCCCTTCATCCAACGATGTATTCATACATTCCTAAACCTAGAAGAAAATCATGCCAAGGAAAAAATCAAGTTTGAAACTCATTGTAACATCTCGGTCTTGCACACACATGATTTGACTTATTCTTTGAACACACTTACATGCAAGTGAATCAGTTTTGTATATGGTTGTTTGTTTCACTTATGGATTTAGATGATGATGTTGTTGGATTATGATGTTATGTTATTTGATAACTATGTATAGACAGGTGTTATTGACGGGTTTCTCCTGAGTGTGCAGGACACTCGACATATTAAGGATTTTGATGACATCAATGGACCTCCTTGGACTCCATATCAAGTCAGGGAGTGGATAGTATATGGTTTGGGTATTTCTATTTATGTATATGTGACATATAATATGATATATTATGATGTTGTTTATGGATCATTGAAAGTGTTTCGTTGATGGATGCAGGCTAATGATTTCTTGCTAATCAGACTCAAATAAGGAGTAAAGGGGCCATGCACAACAACCAAATATTGAGGGAGAGGTGTGGCAACAACCCTGCCACTACCTACTAGCACTCGTGATGTGGCTCAAATTGTAGGTTAATGATGTTGTGAGGACAGACTGAGACAGTCGCTCACGAAGATTCTAAAGGGCGCAAAATAAGGCATGGTACTTATTCCTTAGAGGCCCTTAGTCTCTCACAAGGTCACCTGGTGGAGTATTGACTCCAAGGGTTGGACAACTAAAAAAATTAGTCAAAGGCAAGTGACACCCTTGGAGCACGTAGTGTGTCTTGAAGGGAACATCGCATAAATAAAACATGAATAAAGGCGAGTAGCACCCTTGGAGCACATAATGTGTCTTGAAGGGCACGTCACATAAAAAAACATGAATAAAGGCGAGTGGCACCCTTGGAGCATGTAGTGCATCTTGGAGGGAACATTGTTATTTTAATAAAGGTGAGTCAATGAACCTAGGTGCCTAGAAAACAATAATTGTTTTGACATGGTCAACCTTAAAATAAATATTAAATGAGTAATTTTTATTAATTGTAAAATCCCCTTTAAAATTCTAAGCCTAGTTAAAAATTAATCCTAGGTCTAAATAGGGTAAGAAGACTAAAAACTAAATAATCAATTATTAAAAGGGGGATGAAGAAAAATTAAGTTAAGAAATAAAAGATAAACATTTTATCTAAAGATTTAATTACTGATTATGTGCAAGACATGCTAAGTTGGAACTAAGACAAGAATGGAAATGAATGTAAAAAGGAATGTGGAAACATAGAAAGGAATCTATTCTAGTCTAACTAAAGAACTTTCCTAAATGAAGCACAACTAAGTTTTAGAAAGGCGACAGTCATTAAACAGGAAACAAAGGGAATAAAGGGACAACAAGGAGTGCTTTTAGGAGTGTTTTAGGAGTGCTTTTAGGATGTGTGAGAGAAATTGACATTTAATTAAATTAAATAAGTGAATTTATGGTGCAACTAAGGGATCGGGTGACAAGTGTACAGGGGAGAGTATTTCCTAATTAATTTTTGATAAAACGAATTAAACGTGCAAATGGAAAGTGTTCACTGAGAGAAACTCTATAAAAGTAATGGCTAAGAAGAGGAATGGGGGGACGAATGGAATGCATAAAGTTATGCTGCCAAAATTTCTTTGACTGGATTTTCTTGTGGGAGTTGGGATATCCAGCTCGAAAATGAGAGTGGTAGCTCGACCTTGTGAGGCGATATGGGATGTATATTTTTCTCCAGTTTTGTGTGTGTGGGCCCTTTGCGGATTGGGGGCCTAAGGCGGAAGAAGAGTACCCCTAACATTGGATGGGAGGTACCAGTGAGGTATTCACGATTAGCAAGCCAGAGAAAGAAAGGAGTGTAAGCATGGAATAACAACTTCGGATTCTTCACCTCCAGTTACGGTAATCCTAAACTGAGATTTCACTCATTTAGTTTCAATTTTAAATGTAGTTTAATTCCATTGCATACACATTGTTGGGAAATTTTATTCAAGTTTTATATTTTTACCGAGATTTAATTAAGCATGTCATTGCGGTAATCCCATCGTGTATTTTTTTCTCCATGAGAATTTATCCCAGCCTTATGCTTTCATTATTGAGCTATTGTTTCATTTTCTCCCTAACAAAACCCTCGCTTTGAAATTTAATGGTTTGATCCTCTCTTATCTAACTCATTTCCTCCCTTGAAAAACCCTTGCTTTGAAGTTTAATGGTTTGATCCTTGCTTATCTAAATCATTTCCTCCCTAGTGAAACCCACACTCTGAATCAATTTTACCCCAGTGTTTTTATGGCAACTTCACCCAATAAATTTTAATCTCTGCTCCCAAAATCGATTTTGCCCATCCCTGCGATGGGTCAATTCTAGATCTTGTGTTGGCAAGACTCTTGGTTTTTCTTCCTTATTTGCATTTTCTTCATTCAAACAAAAAAAATTGGGCATAAAACCTCTCTACGTTTGTTTCGTTCACAACAAATTTTTGGGCATAAAATCTCTTTGTGTTTTGCTTCTTTCGCAACAAATATTTTGGCCTAACAACTCTTTGCGTTTTTCTTCTTTCACAACAAATATTTTGGCATAAAAACTCTCTGCATTTTGCTTCCCTCACAAAAAAAAATAGGGCATAAAAACTCTCTTCGTTTTGCTTCTTTCACAACAAATATTTTGGCATAAAAACTCTCTTCATTTTTCTTTTTTAACAACAAATGTTTTGGCATAAAAACTCTCTACGTTTTGCTTCCTTCACAGAAAATTTTTGGGCATAAAAACTCTCTGCGTTTTTTTCTTTCAGAACAAATATTTTGGCATCAAAACTCTCTGCATTTGCTTCTTTCACAACAAATACTTTGGCATAAAAACTCTCTGCATTTTCTTCATTGACAACAACTTTTTGGGCATAAAACTCTTTGCGTTTTGCTTCCTTCGCATCAATTTGTTTGGGGCATTTTATTTCGACAGTTATCCATTGCACAACCTCTTGTGGTAAGGCGAGTGGCCTTGGGCATTTTATTCCAATCGTTACCCATTTCACAACCCCTTGTGGTAAGGCGAGTTGCCTTGGGATTTTTATTCTGACCGTTATCCATTGCACAACCTCTTGTGGCAAGGAGAGTTGCCTTGGGCATTTTATTCTGACCATTATCCATTGCACAACCTCTTTTGGTAAGGCAAGTTTCCTTGGGCGTTTTAGTCCGACCGTTGTCCATTGCACAACCTCTTATGGTAAGGCGATTTTCCTTGGGAGTTTTATTCCAACATTTATCCATTGCCAAACCTCTTTTGGTAAGGCGAGTTTCCTTAGGAGTTTTAATTTGACAGTTATCCATTGCACAACCTCTTGTTGTAAGGAGAATTTTCCTTGGGTGTTTTTATTCCGTCAGTCATCTCCTTGCACAACGATTTTACTCACCTTCACTCTGCATTTCTGCTAGTCTTACTCTTTGTATTTTTTATTCTTATCTTGACGAATTTACCCAAAAAATTACCTCAATGAATGTTGAGTGGGGGAGGGGGTTGCGCTTCCATCTATGTCGAAGACATGGCTCTTGTATTTTTCATCTTTTATTTGATGATTTTAGAAATGGGGTTAACATTTGTTAATTTCTATTTTGTACTATGAAATTATTGTTCAATATATAGATGAATTTCTCACACATCATTATATGCCATGGGGCTGAGCTACAATCTATGCAGAAGACATGGCTCTTCTATTTTTCATCTTTATGGGGTTAATATTTGTTAATTTTTATTCTGTACTATGAAATCGTTGTTCAATATATAGATGAATTTAGGACTCATCATTATTTTATTGCAGTTCAATTTAAATTGTTGTTCCATATTTGATAAATCCCAAACCCAAAATGTCAATTTAATTTCAGGTCATTGAGTTATATGAGTTACCATAGAATGTGACACCATCAAGTATTCAATGTATTTAATTTTACAATGGTAGTTAAATATAGTAATGCATGGAGAGGTGATGGAAGGCTAAGGTATTGTTAGATATATTCTACTTAATCTAATAGATCACCCTTAAGACAAGACATATGAATTATTTAAGGTTTCTTTTGAATATAGATTTATGGATCCCATGGCGCCTCAAAATCATGGGGATACATTTTTAATTTGGTAATTAATTTACTCGTGTTCCTTAATAAAGTTGATGGATGACTTCTTGTATTATTCTCATGCGCCCTGAAATTAATAGATTAGATTACATTTTGTGCCTCAAAATTTAGTTGATAATCATATTGCATGATGGATAATGATTGATTTGGATCATAATGTGATAATATTACCTAGTGCTATTAAGTAACCTTGTTTCATGAGTGTTAGTAGTATGTTGTGTTTCTCAATGGGCCTTGATGACTCATAATGTTTACGCTTTTGGAATTTACCCGCGCACCTTGTAACAATGTGGTTGTGTGATTTCCTAAGTGCTTAGATTTATGTGCATGCATGGTAATGAAGTTGATTTATGTTAGTTCAGTATTTAAATCACACGCATGCCTTGGAATAATGTTGCTTATGATCGACTTCAATACTGGTTTATTCGCGTGCCTTAGATTAAATTAGATGTTTTCTTTTGAGCCTTTAAATTAGATAAAGTTGAATACATTGCACATTAACTTATTCCATGGTGTGATTGTTTCGTAATATTCTCTTACACCTTTAATTTTACGTTGATCACTTTTGCCTCATGAGTAGTTTGATAATAAATCTTGCGTCATGAAATTATGTAGATGTATGACTGATTTAGCAACTAGTTCCTCTTGTGCCATTACTTAAGTTGACATGTGAATGTTCTAGAATTTTCTTACTCTTGCGTGCAACAATTATTTAAATGTTGATGTATGATTGATAACGATGATGGTCACCCTTGCGCCATAGTAAATTGATGTTTAGTATTGATGGATTGATGAAATGAATGATCGTTAATGTTGTTGATTTAGCTAGTTGCTTGGAATGATTGTGTTAGTGGGATGTAGACACCTCCTTGTTCCTCAAAACAATCACCAGCCCTGAGACATTAAATGGTTAAAATCAATTGGAACCTAGGTTTGAGCATTGCTTATGTGTCCTGGAGGTCCTAACCTTGCAGGGTAGTTTGGGTGGGTAGTATCTTATGTCATTCTTACGATTATCCTTATGATCCTTCAGTTATCATTGTGTTATCTCATGTTTTCCTGGTGTTATCTGATGATTATATTTATATATGACTTGAGTGATTTATGATTCATATTGTTTATGTGTCATTACTAATTGTATGATTGCAATGATTAAGGGTTTCTATTTATTTTTGTTAATGCATCGATATGCGCATCGTTAGTTATTTTGATTATATGTCGGCTTTGTGTCATTATTGATTGTTAATGCATTAATATTGTTTCGTTAATATATTGGATGATGTATTGATAATGTTTCTATTAATTCTGATGTTTTAAAGTTCTTAACGCAAAATTTTTACCTGTTGTAAGTCGCTTTTGTTTTCGTAATGACGAAGGGTCATTACATATGGTATCAGAGAGGGTTGAACCCTACGAGTGTGGATTGTAATGCCTTACACTGTATTATACCCTTGATTAATAACTTAGCGCTAATTAAAATTTTAACTTGCTTTTACTAGAAATCCTGGTCAGAGGACACCACAGAGGTAGATGACGTGGTGCTAGGGGAAGAGGCGTGCCGCCTCCAATAGAATCCACGCCACAGGGGACTAACCCTAAGGATAAGAACAAGTCTTTCAACATAGAATATTTTTGTGCGGGATGCGATTGGTGTGACAAGGTCCTTTCAAAGGTGTTGAAGAAAAATCTCCCTACGGACAGGTAGATCTCCTCTTGAGAGATAGACTCTTAACTCTTAATACAGAAGACGCTTAACGTGGACACTGACTTCCTTTCAGTTCTATACAAACTAATGCATGAGGAGGAAGGAGAAAAGAAGTAACTTTTACTGGCATTTGTCCCTGCACGCTCCGAGTCGAGCTCCAATATTTCGCTCCACGATGAGCCCTGTAGACAAAAAATAGTACGACCACTTCCTACTCTATTTATATTAGCTTGAAAATATATCTATCTATCAGAGATAAGTTCATGTAAGATCAAACACAAACTAGAAAGAAACAGGCCAAGCATGTCATATTGATGAGAACAATGACAGCAGTAACTTACAATCGTAGATGCGAATGCAACAGCTTCGTCAAGTCCCCTTTGTCTAACCCTTGCTCAAAAGATCCATGACCCGGATGACAAAAACTTCACTAATTACTCTCCTCCAGTCCATTGTGTGTTTCCTATGCGATCATAGGTTTCATTCTTGCAAATATTCCCCCTTTATAGAACCTGTTTATATAGGTTTAGAGAGGCTCAACCTCTTGAGCTATATTTAGGGTAAGTTGAGGATTTCCCTCCTTGAACCAAGGATATTCTCCTAAGATCATGATTGAACCAGGAATTTGAATGCAACTATTTTCCAAGATTGAAAGATCCTCCCCTTATTCTCCTCAATAGATCAACTACTACCCAGATTAGATAGCGCTCCCTCAAAAGGGGCATCAGGGCGTTATAGCGCTCCCTAGTAGGCTCAAGGGGAGCGCCGGTGCTCTAAATATCTGTAGCGCTCCTTCAGAGGGGAATTTTGACATTATAATGCCCCCCTATCACCTTATAGGGAAGCGCCAATGCTCCTAAGGGTGATGTAGGGGAGCGCTCTCCCTTAAAACCTTAGTTTGAGAGCTTCTTTCAGGTGGCAAGATATACCTGACTTCAGTTAACCATCCCTCTTCCTCCAAATCGGGTGTTTGAAGTATTCTAAGTGTCTCCTTGGTGTCATCATCATGGAAGTATTCTTTGCTTCACATTTGTGACACTTATGAGAAACATGCGACACTTGCGAGCAACATGCGACACTTGTGAGCAACATGCGACACTTGCGAAACTTATCAAAGTGAGTAATGTTGATGTGTAACAAAAGGATGTCAGAGGCCTTGATTAACTGCCTAGATGGAGATGAGATCAGAGTGCCTATACCCCACTGAGGGTCCAGAACGTGCCCCAATCGGTACTAGTAGCAGTCATAGAGAACTCAAGAAGGTTAACCTTCCCGATTTCATGGGTGCCACAGATGGCTCAGCCGTCGAGGCTTGGATGGAGAACATGGCGATGTGATTCTCACTTCATGATTTCTCCTCCAACATGAAAGTACACATGGTGGTATTTCAGTTGAAGGGAAGCACTCTTCTATGGTGGAAGACGCTCCCACCTCTACTAAACATGGTCATCGAAGACGTGTCATGGGAATTGTTTGAGGAATGATTCCGGGAGAGGTAATGGTCAGGGGAATTAATTGAGCGTCAATTCAATGAGTCCAATGCCTTACGACATGGTGGTTGTATAGTGTTGGAGTAAGAGGTTGGATTCTGGAGTTACTTTGTGTTCGGCCTGAACTCCAATGTCATGCAAAAGTGAGGATCCTAATGCCTCAGACACTCCACAATATAGTCTAGAAGTCTCTAATAGTTGATGAAGAGATGATCAGCGGGGGTCAGGGAAGGATTCATGTGAGACCAATGGGACACGTGGTGCCTGGTGCATAGCAGCATCAAACTCCAGCTAGACTTTATTCAAGGTATCAGGATACATTGAGAGGATCCGTGTTCACGACACCTTGAAGACCGAATCCTGAGCGGGGAACTCCCCATAGCGGACCACCACATCAACAACAACAGTCGTTAGGCCTGTTCAACAAAAGAGATTAGGGTTTCAGGCTGGTGGGCCAACAACTTCTACTTCAAGGACCAGGAGTACTAGACTGAAAACCATATGCTGAAAAGGTGGAGAGCCACTTTACCAGCGTGATTTTATGGTTGAGAGGGACAGAGCGGTCAGATAAATAGGAACCACTATTGTTGGAGATTGGGAAAGGCCCATAGGATTCACGCAACAGTGAATAACCTCTAGGTCGAGCACCATTCCACTATTCTTGAGACGTCAGGCACAATCGTCGACCAAACTTTTGGTTTTGGATGGAAATAGGTACTACAGAAGAGCATGTGCAAGGATGCAAGTCCTATACATTCTTAGTGTTGAATGACCAAGGCGTGGAGGAAGGATTATAAAACCTTTCGGTAGTACGAGAATTTGTGGACGTAATTCCCAGAGGAGTTACTAGGATTGTTTCCTGAGGTGGAATTGGAATTTACCATCGACCTAAAACATGGAACTGAATCGATAGAAAGAATGCCTTATCAGATGTCGACCCCTGAGTTACAGGAGTTCAAAATACAACTAAAATATTTGTTGTACCTAGGGCTTATACATCCAAGTATGTCACCTTGGGGCGCACCTGTTATTTTCATGCGTAAGAAGGATGGGTCATGGAGACTCTGCATTGACTACCGTCAATTGAACAAGGCAACGATCAAGAACTAGTATCCATTTCCAAGAATAGGCAATTTGTTTGATCAAATGAAGGGTGTGATGGTGTTTTTGAAGATCGACTTGATATCAGGATACCACCAGTTACGAATCAAGGAGGAAGGCATTCCTAACACCACATTTAAGAACAGGTATGGACATTACAAGTTTACCATTTAACCATTTGGACTGACAAACGCCCCAAGGGTATTCATGAGCTTGATGAATGGGGTGTTCCGCGAATACTTGGACAAGTTTGTTCAAGTTTTCATTGACGACATCTTGATATATTCTCAGACGACGGAAGAACATGACTAACTTTTGCATTGGGTACTACAGTGTATTTGAGAGAATAAATTATATGGGAAACTGTAGAAATTCTCTTTCTATCAATCGAGGATTCATTATTTAGGACATGTTATCTCCAACAAAGGTATCGTTGTGGATCCAATGAAGGTACAGGATATTATGGAATGGCCTACACCGATGAACATACCTGAAGTACGTAGCTTCATGGGTTTAGCAGGATATTATCGACGGTTCGTCGAAGTTTTTTCGAAGATAGAAAATCCGACTACAGAGTCACAAAAGAAAAATGAGAAGTTGTATGGACCAAGAAGTGCACGGAATCATTTAGAAGGGTTAATAGGTTGTTGATGACAATGCTGATACTGAAGGTCCCCAACTTGGACAGGGATTTCTAGGCATGTGTAGATGCATCCAAGGAAGGTTTAGGCGAAGTATTGATGAAATATGGTCAAGTGATCGCCTACATATCAAGGAAATTAAGAAGGCATGTGGATAGATACGCAACACATGTTTGGGAGTTATTGGCCATTATGTATGCCTGGAAGGTGTGGAGACACTATCTGTATGGACAAAAATTCGAACAAGAAGGGAAACAAATCATGGTGTAATGGAACAATTGTTACGCAAATGACTTGAGCACATGGAAAAAGCGTTGGTCAGTATTACTTAGCCAATATGATTTGAGATTAATTTCATTCATTGATCGGTGAAAAGAGTGGAAGATTCGTTGAGTCGGAGACCTCACATGTGTTTGGTGATACCTCTTCAAAATAATCTTTAAGAAAAGATTCTGACTACAACGCGACGATGACTAATATAAAAAGGTTAAGGAAAATGTCGGACAAGACACCATGTTGGTACCAAAACTTTAAGGATATACTTGGGAAACATCGGATTGATGAGGTATAATAATCGGATTTATGTACCTCCTAACAATGAATTGAGAAGTTACATCTTAAGAGAATATCATAGAGCGGTGTACATGGCTCATCCAAGAGTCACGAAGATGAGGTTAGACCTTACATACTTACTCTTCTTGAAAGGAATGAAGGCAAACATAGTCAACTACGTGGTGAGATGTCTAGAATGTAAGCAGGTGAAGGTTGAACATTGGCATCCGACAGGATTACTATAGCCACACGTTATTCCACAATCAAAATGGGAGGTCATTTCAATGGACTTCATTGTTGGATTGTCGTTTATGACAAGGAGGCATGACTTGATTTTCTTGGTAGTTGACACTCTGACGAAGAGTGCACATTTTATCCTTGTGCGTATGATGTATCAGGCGCCAGACAAAGCTAGAGTTTTCATAAGCGAGATTGTGATATTTCATGGCGTGCCTAATAGGATCATATATGACCGAGGATCGGTGTTTACAGGACAATTTTTGACTAGTTTCCAAGAGTCCTTGGGAACCCAACTTAACTTTAGTACTGCGTATCACCTGGAGACAGACAGGAAGGCATAAAGAATGAACCAAAAATTTGGAAGATATGTTGTGTATGTACGTGATGGACCAACATAAGCGTTGGGAGGAGTTATTGCCACTGGTAGAGTTTGCATACAACAACAACTATCAAAGCACCATTAAGATGGCGCCATTTGAGTTTCTTTTTGAGTGACTGTGCTAGACACCTTGACCTGGAATCAAATTAAGGACAGGGTCCTGATAGGACCATAAGCAATCCAAGAAATGAAAGAGAAAATGAAAACAATAAGACAAAGGATTAAAGAAGTGCAACATCGACAGAAGAGTTATGCCGAGGCACATCGTGTTGACCATAATTATGAATATTTTCCTATCAACTAGCCATGCCTCATTATTTAAGGTGTTGTGCGATGTTTATCTTGTATCTGTTAGTGACTTTATGTTAGTGATCCTATGCATGTGATTGATAGGAGTTCCTTGCAGGCTCAGATAAGGGTGCACTCACGGTGGAGCCAATCCACATTTGGGACCATTGCATTCGATAACTATGGCATTGAACAATCGGTCAGGTCAAGGTCTAGTGGGACAATTATAGTGCACACTCGGCTACCTGGTAAGACGCATATGATATGCGCCAATAGTTTCCATTTTTGTTTGATATTTAGACATATTAGATCTTTCCAGATACCTTATTACTTCATATATACTGTGAAACTTCGGGATGAAGTTTAAACCAAGAGGGGGTGTATGTAACATCCCTCTCTTGCATGCACATGATTTGAATTACTCTTTGAGGACACTTGGGTACAAGTGATCCGATTTTGTATATGGTTGTTTGTTTCACTTATGGATTTAGATGATGATGTTGTTGGATTATGATGTTATGTTAATTGATAACTATCTATAGAAAGGTGTTATTGAAGTGTTTCTCCTGAGTGTACAGGACACTCGACAGATTAAGGATGTTGATGACATCAATGGACCTCCTTAGAATCTGGATCGAGTCAGGGAGTGGACAATATATGTTTTGGGTATTTCTATTTATGCATATGTAACATATGATAGGATATATTACGATGTTGTTTATGGATCATTGACATTGTTTCATTGATGGATGCAGGCTAACAATTTCTTGTTAATCAAACTCATGTAAGGAGTAAAGGGGCCATGCAGAGCAACCAAATATTGAGGGAGAGGTGTGGTAGCAGCCTTGCCACATCCTACTAGCACTCCCACCATGGCGCAAATTGTAGGTTAACTATTACCTAGTTAGAGAGATCCATGATGCCATGAGGGAAGACTGAGACAGTCGCTCACAAAGATTCTAAGGGGCACACAATAAGTAAGGTTCCCTATTCCTTAGAGGCCCTTAGTCTCTCAAAAGGTTTCTTGATGGAGTATTAACTCCAAGGGTTGGAAAACTACCAAAATCAGTCAAAGGCGAGTGGCACCCTTGGATCACATAGTGCATCTTGAAGGGAACGTCACATAAATAAAACATGAATAAAGGTGAGTGGTACCCTTGGAGATTGTAGTGCGTCTTGAAGGGCACATCACATAAACAAAACATGAATAAAGGTGAGTGGCACCCTTGGAGCATGTAGTGCGTCTTGAAGGGAACATCATGATTTTAATAAAGGTGAGTCAATGAACCTAGGTGCCTAGAAAACAATAATTGTTTTGACATGGTCGGCCTTAAAATAAATATTAAATGAATAATTTTTATTAATTGTAAAATCCATTTAAAAATTCTAAGCCTAGTTAACAATTAAGCCTAGGTCTAAATAGGGTAAGAAGACTAAAAACTAAATAATCAATTAATAAAAGGGGGATTAAGAAAAATCAAGAATCAAAAAGAGAAATGTTTTATCTAAAGATTTAATTACTGATTATGTGCAAGACATGCTAAATTGGAACTAAGACAAGACTGGAAATGAATGTAAAAAGGAATGTGGAAGCATATAAATGAATCTAGTCTAGTCTAACTAAATAACTTTCCTAATTGAAAACAACTAAGTTTTAGAAAGGTGTCAGTCATTAAAAAGGAAATAGAGGGAATAAAGGGACAACATGGAGTGTTTTTAGGAGCATTTTTAGGATGTGTGAGGGAAATTGACATTTAATTAAATTAAATAAGTGAATTTTGGGTGCAAGGGATTAGGTGACAAGTGTACAGGGGAGAGTATTTCCTAATTAATTTTTAATAAAACTAATTAAACGTGCAAATGACAAGTGGTCACTAAGAAAAACTCTATAAAAGTAATGGCTGAGAAGAGGAATAGGGGGATGACTATCATGCGTAAAGTTATGTTGTCGGAATTTCTTTGACTGATTTTTCTTGTGAGAGTTGGGATACCCAACTCGAAAAGGAGAGTGGTAGCTTGACCTTGCGAGGTGAGCTGGGAGCTATATTTTACTTTGGTTTTGTGTGCATGGTCCCTTTGCGGCTCGGGGGGCTAAGGGGGGAGAAGAGTACCCCTAGAGTTCGCTAGGAGGTACTGGTGAGGTCTTCATGGTTAGAAAGAAGGAGACAGGAGGGAGTGCAAGAACATAATAACAAATTTGGATTCTTCTCCTCCGATTACGGTAATCCTTAACTGAGACTGCACTCATTTAGTTTCAATTTAAAATGTATTTTAATTCCATTGCATCTGCATTGCTGGAAAACTTTATTCAAATTTTATATTTTTACCGAGATTTAATTAAGCAAGTCATTGCGGTAATCCCTTCTTGTATTTGTTTCTCCATGAGAATGTTTCCCAGCCTCATGCTTTCATCATTTAGCTATTTTTTTGTTTTCTCCCTGGAAAAACCCTCGCTTTGAAATTTAATGGTTTGATCCTTTCTTATAGAACCCATTTCCTCCTTGGAAAAACACTCTCTTTGAAATTTAATGGTTTTATCATTGCTTATCTAACTCATTTCCTCCCTGGCAAAACCCACGCTCTGAATCATTTGTTACCCCATCATTTTTATGGCACCTTCACCCAATAAATTTTAATCTCTTCTCCCAAAATTGATTCTGACCATCCCTATGATGAGTCAATTCTAGATCTTGTGTTGGAAAGCCTCTTGGTGTGTCTTCCTTATTTGTGTTTTCTTTATTCACAACAACCTTTTGGGAATAAAAAATCTCTGCGTTTTCTTCCTTCACAACAAATTTTTGGGCATAAAAACTCTTTGCGTTTTGCTTCTTTCACAACAAATATTTTGGCATAAAAACTCTCTGTGTTTTGCTTCTTTCACATCAAATATTTTGGCATAAAAACTCTCTGCGTTTTGCTTCTTTCACAGCAAATTTTTGGGCATAAAAACTCTGTACGTTTTGCTTCTTTCACAACAAATATTTTGGCATAAAACCTCTTTGTGTTTTGCTTCCTTCACAACAAATCTTTTGGCATAAAAACTCTTTGCGTTTTGCTTCCTTCACAAAAAAAAAAATTGGGCATAAAAACTCTCTGCGTTTTATTTCTTTCACAACAAATTTTTTGGCATCAAAACTCTTTGTGTTTGCTTCTTTCATAACAAAACATTTGACATAAAATCTCTCTGTGTTTGCTTCATTCACAACAACTTTTTGGGCATAAAAACTCTCTGCATTTTTCTTCCTTTGCAACAAACTTTTTTGGGTGTTTTATTTTGACAGTTATCCATTGCACAGCCTATTGTGGTAAGTCAAGTTTCCTTGGGTGTTTTATTCCGACTGTTATCCATTGCACAACCTCTTGTGGTAAGGACAGCTGCCTTGGGCATTTTATTCTGACCTTTATCCATTGGATAACCTCTTGTGGTAAGGCGAGTTTCCTTGTTTGTTTTATTCTGAACGTTATCCATTGAACAACCTATTGTGGTAAGGCGAGTTTCCTTGGGAATTTTATTCCGGCCACTATCCATTGCGTAGCCACTTGTGGTAAGGTGAGTTTCCTTGGGGATTTTATTCCGACAGTTATCCATTGCACATCCTCTTTTGGTAAGGTGATTTTCCTTGGGTGTTTTATTTTGACAGTTATCCATTGCACAACCTCTTATGGTAAGGAGAATTTTCATTGGGAGTTTTTATTCCGTCAGTCATCTCCTTGCACAATGATTTTACTCACCTTCTCTCTGTGTTTTTTCTAATCTTACTCTCTGTATTTTATATTATTATCTCAACGAATTTACCCAGTAAATTACCTCAACGAATGTTGAGTGGGGGAGGGAGTTGCACTGCCATCTATGCTGAAGACGTGGCTCTTGTATTTTTCATCTTTTATTTGATGATTTTAGAAATGGGGTTAACATTTGTCAATTTGTATTATGTACTATGAAATTGTTGTTCAATATATAGATGAATTTACCACTCATCATTCTATGCCATGGGGCTGAGCTTCCATCTATGCCGAAGACGTGGCTCTTCTATTTTTCATATTTTATTTGATGATTTTATAATGGGGTTAATATTTGTTAATTTGTATTATGTACTATGAAATCATTGTTCAATATATAGATGAATTTAGCACT
The DNA here is from genome assembly GCA_009831015.1 of Picea engelmannii. Lineage (NCBI taxonomy): Eukaryota > Viridiplantae > Streptophyta > Pinopsida > Pinales > Pinaceae > Picea > Picea engelmannii. The sequence continues at coordinate 173,853 of ML789484.1, read as the reverse complement.
CATCATTATTTTATTGCAGTTCAATTAAAATGTTGTTCTAGATTTGATAGATCCCAGCCCCAAAATGTCAATTTAATTTCAGGTCATTGAGTTATTTAAGTTACTGTAGAATGTGTCACCATCAAGTATTCAATGTATTTAATTTTACAATGGTACTTAAATATAATAATGCATGGAGAGGTGATGGAAGGCTAAGTTGTTGTTAGATATATTCTACTTAATCTAATAGATCACCCTTAAGACAAGACATATGAATTATTTAAGTTTTCTTTTGAAGATAGATTGGAGGAACCCATGGTGCCTCGAAATCATGGGGATGCATGTTTAATTTGGTAATTAATTTAGTTCTGTGCCTTAATAAAGTTGACGAATGATTTCTTGTATTATTATCACGCGCCCTGAAATTAATAGATTAGATTACTTTTTGCACCTCAAAATTTAGTTGATAATCATATTGCGCGATGGATAATGATTGACTTGAATGATAATGTGATTAGCTTACCTAGTGCCATTAAGTACCCTTGTTGCATGAGTGTTAGTAGTAGGTTGTGTTGCTCAATGAGCCTTGATGACTCATAATGTTTACGCTCTTGGAATTTACGCACGCGCCTTGTAACAATGTGGTTGTGTGATTTTCTAAGTGCTTAGATTTATTTGCATGCATTGTAATGAAGTTGATTTATGTTAATTCAGTATTTAGATCATGTGCACGCCTTGGAATAATGTTGCTTATGATCAACATCAATATTGGTTTATTCGCGTGCCTTGGAGTAAAGTAGATGTTTTCTTTTGCATCTTGAAATTAGATAAAGTTTAATACATCATGCCTTAACTTATGTCATGATGTGATTTCTTCGTAGTATTTCTCTTGCACCTTGAATTTTATGTTGATCACTTTTGCGTCATGAGTAGTTTTCTAATAAATATGGCATCATGAAATTATGTAGATGTATGACTGATTTAGCAACTAGTTTCTCTTGCGCCACTACTTAAGTTGACATGTGAATGTTCTAGAATTGTTTTACTCTTGCGCACAATGATTATTTAAATGTTGATGTATGATTGATAACGATGATGGTTACCCTTCCGCCATGGTAAATCGATGTTTAGGATTGATGGATTGATGAAATGAATGATCATTAATGATGTAGATTTAGCTAGTTGTTTGGATTGATTGTGTTATTGGGATGTAGACACCTCCTTATTCCTCAGAACAGTTCCCATCCTCAAGACCTTAAATGGTTAAAATCAATTGGAACCTGGGCTTGAGCATTTCTTATGTGTCCTGGAGGTCCTGACTTTGCAAGGTAGGTTGGGCGGGTAGTATTTGATGAGATTCTTATGATTATCCTTATTATCCTTAGTTTAGTATTACATTTTATCATGTTATCATGGTGTTATCTTATGATTATCTCTATATATGAGTTGAGTGATTTATCATTGGTATTGTTTATGCGTCATTACTAATTGCATAATTGCAATGATTAAGAGATACTATTTATTTGTGTTAATGTGTTAATATGTGTATCGTTATTTATGGTGATGATGTGTCGGCTTTGTGTCGTGATTGATTTTTAATGCGTTAATATTGTTTCATTAATATATTGGATGGTGTGTTGATAATGTTGCTATTAATTGTGATGTTTCAAATTTCCTAACACAAAACTTTTACCAGTTGTACGTCGCTTTTGTTGTCGTAATGGTGAAGGGTCGTTACACTCATCAACAAACCGTTAAGTGCTAGTTTGATAATAAGTTAGTTGGTGAGAAAATTTCCAAGTTGGAGATTTGGTTCTCAAATGGGACAGGTTGCATGAGGATAAAGGTAAGAATTCACAATTCCAACAACTGTGTCTTGGATCTTTCATGATCAAAGAGAAAATTGGCCAATAAACTTACTAGTTACAAAATATTGAAGGGGAATTTGATCTCCTCCACATAAATGTCCAAATATTGAAACATTAAATCATCTAGCGTCTATGGCAGCTTTGTCTTTGTATATAAATAAAGAGTATTTTTTTTCTTTCCCTTCTTACCTAGATTTACTTAGATTTTTGTTTGTTTTTAGATTCAGTCTTTTGTATTTGTTTTATTTTCAGGCTTTATTTTTCTCTCTTGAAAACTATCAATTTGAATTTCTCAAATCCTTGATAGCTTGGTTCTGGACATGCCTTTAAAAGTGCAACACATTGGGTGTCAATAGCCTGATAACTCTGTGACCCAACTTCCAATCACAACCCATCCATAATTGTAGCTTTTTTTTCATCAATTTAAGTCATATCTAGTAGCAGAACATATCTCATAAGTATATGAGCATCGTAATTTAAATGCAATGAAGTGGGGAACCAAAGGGCTCAGCCTAAGAATAGATTTGTATATTTTTTTAACTAGAAGAAATTCTTTGGGAAGATAAGTTTGTAGTACTCTAGTGGATGTTACTTATGGAGTTCACCCATATATAATTAAGTTGTAAAATCTCACCATAACAAGTGTAATCCCTAGTGCCTTTAAAGGAAAACTGAAATCTGCCCATCCACCTCTCTCTAAGCATAAGAGAATTAAATTTCAAAAGATAAAGGCTTGGGGAAAGACATTCTAGATCATGTGGGACATGAAAGTATATATGTTGGGGCTATGGATGCTTTCTAGTAGTGAATCAAGGATTGTAACACCAGGGTGACTCCGTCGTGGCTATGGACACTCTTTGGTAGAGGAGAAACACTAAAGTCACAACAACTTGTATTTTCAACATTCTCGACGTCTCGTTTCATGTAGTACTCCTCACGCCTCACCTAATTAATTCCCATATGAATAAGTATGCGTTAAGATTCAATATTTTCTGAGGCATGATCCTAACTTCCCCTTTTTATCATACAAATGTTGTTTCCTCAAAACCTACATTCTAAAAAAGAGCTATGGGACCTATTATTTCTCTCTTGGGTTATGAATGAAAATAATTCCCCCTCCCAAAATATCATTGTTTGTATAACATCTTACATATATTCATGGCTCCACCCAGTGTGTCTCCAATTGTTGTTTCAGGCACCAACAACCCTCCATTTTCTTATTTTTTACTCGTAAAGCTTCCTCAAGAAAATTGAGCCCCTCTAATTTTTCATCTTTAGAAAACTATTAAACTTGTACCTTATTGATGGATTCTTCCTCCCATTCTAAACATTGTCTTCAAGCATTGTATAAACTCGAGAAATAATTCAAGGACATATAACATGTTAATGAATATTGAGAAGCCCTTGGGGCCAGTTTTCTAAAGAGAGAAGAACTTGTCTGTGAGGACTTGTATGTGTGGTTGTTTTGCTATGAACTATTTCAAGTGGAATGTATGTTGATCACATGAACTTTAAGGACAATGTTCTCTTATAGACTAATCTGATGCATTCAATTTTATTTTCTAGTATTGCTATTCTTTCTTATATTTATAAGTCCTAATCTCATAAGTTGTTATGTATTCATAAATGTAATTTGTACTTTTCTAGTTATATTTATGTATGCATGTGTTTCTAACTTTGCACCTTTATTTCAACTATCTCGATGAGTTGTTTTTTGGAAAACTTTAGTTTCATTAAATCTCATTTTGGTTACTTCAGTTCACTCATAGATATGATAGGATAGATTAGAAGTATATTAGATTTTTTTTTTCATACATATACATATTCACATTGCATAATAATCCATAATAATCCATATTCACATATTCACAAATGGTAGCCGATACAAATTTTGTATGGTTCTCCTAAACCAACCATTGTACAGTCTAATTGGGGTCGTTCATCAGGGAGAACTCCTTACTTTTGTAGTGTGATTTTATCCCTGTCAACATGTCCATATCTAGTTAGAATGAATTTTTATATATGTCCTCCTCCTTGATTCTAATCTGGTGACTGAAAATCTCTTAGATAAAATCTTATCTCCTCTGACTTGATAAAATGAATCACCAATTCAGGGTAAAGGATACTTGTTTTTAATAGTAATCTTGTTAAGTAGTATGTATTCAATACAGACTCGAAATGTTCCATCTTTATTTTTGACAAACAAAACTGGTGCTCCCCACAAAGATACACTAGGTCTGATATATTGTTTATGTATAAGTTCTTGAAGTTTCATCTTAAGTTCTGTCAATTTAGGAGTACTAATTCAGTAAGGTTCCTTAGAGATCGGTGCAGATATGGGTACTAATTCTATGGTGAAATATATGTCTCGTCTAGGAGGTAATCCTGTAATTTTCTCCATGTCCTGAAATTCTTTCAATAGTGGATCCTCAGTTAATAAATTTTCATTTATTTTTTCAATATTTTTAGATATGTGAACATCATAAATCTCATAGTATTTCCTTGAATTATTTTTTAATTATGAAGTGGAGGTTTTCCTTACCGACACTCCCCGCAATATTCCTTTCACCCATCTATTTTTACCAAAATCATCTATACAATTAAAAGTCGTGTCAGGATAGTTTACAAGAGTTGAATGTTTCTCTAACCAATCCATGCCTATGATAATATCATGAGATCCTAATGGTAGAACATTTAGTTCTAACTTAGTCTCCATTCCATCCATGTTTACTGCATAGTCTCTTACCATTTCAACAACTTTTCTTTTTGTTCCTGTAGCTAACTGAACTAACCAAGATTTATTATATTCGACTTTTTCCAATTTACATTTTTCTACTATTGTAGGTGAAATATAACTCAAACTTGCACCAAGGTCTATTAATATAGATACATGTTTCTGATTTAATATACCTTCTATCTCCACCATGGAATATTGGTGGTCAGCTTGTTGATTTTCTAAGGAAACATTGGTTTTGTGAATACTTCTAGCAATATCATTTATTGTTGTTGCTTCATGAATGTTGCATAATTCCTAATTTTTGTTTTTTATTAAAGGAAAATTCCAGTACAGGTTAAGTCATTTACAACCCCAACAATGAAGATGATCCCTAATTGAATCACTAACTGTCTTATTTGCAAACTCTATAGGTTTATTTTGTTTATGAACTGATACACTTTATTTTCTAACAATTTATTTTCTCCTAACTAGTGCATTGTGTTATGGTTGTCGAGGATGTTTACAAATTTTCTTCTTGGGATCAAACTTGTCCTTGTGTTTATTCTTCCATGGTTTTGAATTTTCAGTTCTCTATTTAAATTGAGTAAAACATAGCTTAGCATGCCTTATTACTTCATCCATGGTCTTTCGATTAAGAAATTCAATTTTATCTTTATATTATTGAGGCAAACAACTCATGAACGTATGAACTTTTTCCTTCTCCTCACGAAGATAAGGTACATATCTCATCAGATTCACAAATTTAGTCACAAAATATTCAATAGAGATATGTCCTACTTTAAGGTCATGGAACTCTTTGGCCTTTTCATTGTAATATCGTTATGTCAAGTATTTATGTTTAAAAAATTTCTTGGACATTTTCCAGTTTAGCTCATAGCTACTCCTAATCTTATTAATTGTTTTTGTTTCCTACCACCAAATAGAAGCTTTTCCATTCATTTGATACATAGCTAATCTATCCCTCAAGTCTCAGGTATTGTTGCAACATATTTCATTTATCAAAAATAAAAGTTTAATAATGGATACATTGTTGGGTAAAAACATAACTCATTATCATTCACTTCATTTTTAAGGAACATACTGTCAAAAAATTGTGAAGTTGACATATCAGATTTCAATAAAAATAAAAATAAAAATAGTCAATAGAAAGCTAAAAAAATTCTTGACAAGTTTTGTTTTTACTGTAAAGTGAAATTCTAAATAAAAATAAATCCTTTTATTTACGAGAAGTTGAAGAATTTGTGAAAAAATATATTTTTTTTCTCAAAAAACAAGAAAAATAGGCACCCACATTCATGATTTTACCCGAGGGAAATTATAACTGTAGATTAGGGGATATGATTATTTCAAAGGGTAATAAGAGTAATCAAGTGACACTTTATCCACATTCTAGATATCTAAATGAATTTGAACAAATATCATGGTTTGAAGAAATGAACTTTGAGGAAGAAATTGTTCACTCTCTTTGCAATATTTCTCAAACTATAAATTTCAAAGAAGAGAATGATGAATATTTACTCAATCATTTCATTTCCAATTCAGATTATATATAGATAAATTTGAATATTCTCAACAAATTTCCACTAATGATCTTTTGGAGCAAGTTTTCAGGAAAATTGTACAGTGAAGTCTTTACAATCTTTGTTTCCAACTATGTTTCATGTAAACACAATATCATATTCTCACAACCAAGTCATTGAGGAATACATATATACACAAGGTATCCATCCAAATAGTTGCACACATCATATTTCTATGGAGGAGAATGTAAAACCTTTTAGAAAACCACAAAGAATAATGAGTCTAATGCTAAAAGAGATAGTGAAAGAAGAACTTCAAAAATTGTTGAAGGTAGACTTTATCTATCCTATCTCAGATAGCCAATGGATTTATCCCTTGGTGGTAGTACCCAAAAAGAATGGAAAATAGAGAATATATGTGGACTATCAAGAATAGAATAAAGAAACTCTAAAAAAAAATTTCCTCTACCCTTCATTGACCAAGTCCTAGACACATTAGCAGTAAGGAAATATTTCCTCAATGGATTCAACAACTATAATAATATTAAAATAGCCTTGAAAGACCAAGACAAGACACCATTCACATGTCCTTGGGGGGCATATGCATATAAAGTAATACCCTTTGGATTATGTTATGCACCAATTACATTTCATAGGGAAGTATTAACTATTTTTTATTATTTGATACTTGAATGTGTAGAAGTTTACATGGCTTACTTTTTAGTGTATGGAGATTTCTTTGAAAAATATTTAAATAATATGGAAAAGGATCTAATAATATGCCTATAGACAAATCTAGTACTTAGTGATGCAAAATGTTTTATTATGCAAACTAAAGGAATTGTGCTTGGCCATCATGTGTCTCCTAGAAAGATAAAAGTAGATCCACGCAAGATAGAAATCATTCTGAAATTTCCAATTCAAACAAACCAATGATATGTTATAAGTTTCTTAGGCTATGCAGGGTATTATCATATATTTATAGAAAATTTTAGTAAAATAGCCTTTCCTTTACTTAATTTACTTGTGAAAGATGTTGATTTTACTTGGATATTGACTGAAAAATTACTTTCCAAACTCTTAAAGAAAAACTTTTATCAACACCAATATTAAGGGGTTCATATTGGGGCTTACCATTTCACATCTCTACAAATGCATCTGATACATCAGTGGGAGTAATTTTAGGTCAGAAGGGAAACCTTTTAACCTATTTGATTTATTTTATGAGTAAAAACTTAACTCCAAATGACCTCAACTATACAATGACTGAAAAATAAATGTTGGAATTTATTCATGCTGTAAATAAGTTTCGACATTGTATCATCGGATATGGAGTATTTGTCCACACATATCATTTTTCCATTAGTTATTTAATGAATAAACCAATTACTGATTGTATAATAAAAAGATGGTTATTATTATTGTAGGAATTCAACATTATTGTCGTATATCTACCTAGAAAGGACAATTAGGTGGAAGACTTTATTTCTCACATTAATCATCCTGGTGAGAGTGTTCTAGTAGCAGATTCCTTCCTAGATAAGAATTTATTTTGTATATCTACTAATATCCATGGTTTGCAGATATAGATAACTAATTATCTACAATGAAGCTACCATTACACTTTTCATCAAAATAGAAAATGAGTATAACTAAACTAAGTGCTAAATACTCATAGATCAAAGGAGATATTTTCTACACAGGGGCATGTTTGATAATATCTATGTGTGTTAAAGAGGGTGGATTCTTTGATATTTTAAAAGTATGTCATGATGAACCATGTGGTGGGAATTTTGTATGTAAAATAATTCGTTATAAAATACTTTGTCTCAAATTTTATTGGATGACTCTATTCAGAGATGTCAATAAGTATGTGAGAAGTTGTGATAGTTTCCAACGAATGGGTTGGCCAACAAAAACATATGAGATGCCCCTATAGACTGAAGTTATTATGGAGCCTTTTAAGAAATAGGCATTGGATTTAATAGGCCCTATGAATCCCTTGTCTAAAGGAAAAATATACATATTGGTTTGCACTAACTATCCCACAAAGTGGGTGGAGGAAAAAACTTGATCATGAGCAACTGAACAAGCAGTAGTCAATTTATCGTTTGAAGATATTTTTGTTAGATTTGGAGTTCTAAGAGAATTTTTATTGATTAGGGAGAAAATTTTACTTCAAATATTGTGAAGGATATTGTTGAAAAATACAAGATAAGGCACTGTAAGTCTACTCCCCATCATCCGCAAGATAATAGTTTGGTAAAATATACAAACAAGTTCTTGGAAGAAATCATGACAAAGACAATCCAACTCCATCGAAAGGACTGGGAAGATAGGATTCCAGAATCTTTGTGGGTTTACCATACACCATGGAATAATAGCACTGATTTTACCCCTTATGAACTAGTATATGGTAAGCAAGTCCTACTTCTTATTGAATTGTAATTGACTAGCAATGGAACCGACTCAGACTAAAAAAATAAAAATAATAATGCAACTAAATGAGTTAGATGAGATCTGACAATATGCTCTACAATAAACTACTCTTATTCAACAACAAAGGACAAGGTGCAATGGAAAATTTATCAAGAAAAACAAATTCAAAGTTGGTGACTAGGATTTTCTCTTTGACTCCAAATTCAAGGATTTTTAGGGAAAATTCACCACTCACTCGTTGTTGGATTACTGAGAGGGAGGGTGAATCAGTAATAGAGCAATTTAATCCCTTTTAACCATATAATCCAAGTGTTATATCAACGAAGCATTATCATCCAATAATTGCAGAGTAAATAAGCAATGAACAAATGAACAATCATACACATACACAGTACACCAGTGTTTTATGTGGAAACCCGAATCGGGAGAAAACCACAGAATGCTTTTTTTAATATGTCTTGAAGAATTACATTCATTGGAAGCACCAACTTCCTTTGTTTTCCAGCTGCAACTAGAAGGTGGCTCCAACCCCCTAGTTTCTCAGGCTACAACCTGAGGGAAGCTCCAACTCCCCAATTCTCTGGATACAACCAGAAGGAGGCTACAACCCCCTGTGTTCTCCATCTACAACCGGAAGGTGGCTACAACCACCTATCCTTGCCCTGTCCTGCCACCCTGAAGTAGAAGTAGAATCATGGAACCACTGTCACACTATCACTGTTAGATATACCACTGTAAACCTGTATCAATAAACATGAACCATGCTGTAACATCATCCTCGTTACGACAACAACACTGATAACAGGTGCAATTTTTATTTTTTTTTGTTTTAAAAGTGTGTGCGCGTGTGTAGGAGGGGAAACAGACACACTGGACTCTACGTCGCCCCCGGACGACTAACCAGATGCAACCACGACGACCACAACAAGAAGACGCAAGGCGCACAACAAGTAACTGCAAGCAAATACTACCCAAGACCAAGGCACCCCACAATATCTTCAACAATAATAGACATACTGGGTTAGGTACCGTACGAACACACAAGGAAGAATCCGTAGTAGTAGGTCTTACTATTTATGCACAAGAAAGCAGGGCGTTTAATCTTAGTTCTCTGCTTCAGAGAGAGAGAAGGTCAGATAGGCTCCTGGCCGACTGCTCAAGAAGAAACTAGTAATCCCCTCAGGTGTGTCGCAAGAGTGGAAACCCTGCCTTTAAAGGGCCTGAGACTCTTGATACGGCACTGGATTCTTGACGCAGAGAAACACACAGACATATATACTAAGGCTACTGAAGGTGTCTACATCCCTCCCAACACAAGCAGACCACGCAATGCAATACCACCAGGTACTAGAAAATCAGGGACAATCATGACCTCTACGGGAGACGCAAGTCAGGAGGACTTTAATATCGACCAACCACTATTGAGACCCGAAGACATCAATCAAGACCAATTGCTCCATTAATTATCATTAACCGACGAAGACCTTATCATAAGGTAAAAACCAATAATCTCAACCCCCATTATTTAGTTATAAGGTCATTTTGCACTAGTTCAAGGACAAGCAATAATCACAAGCGCATTGCATTTTTCTGTTAATCGCCATAATTGAGCAACGATATCATTACCATAATGGTAAACCCTCGAACATTTACATTCTCCATATTATCTTGCCTTTCCTTCCAATTTATGACCATACATTAGAATAACCTAACAAATATTTGCATTGCAATTTAGACCTTATTGATGCAGGAGCATCGCTCACTCATCAAGCGAGCCAGCGCGTGGAACAAAGAAAAGACAGCTAGAGAGCACCGGCATTCAATTTTTGAAATATTTGATATTTGGTGCGCCAAACATAAATGCGTTGATGTGATGAAGCGCACTTGTACATTGTAACGGACCTTGAGCAGATAAGCTCTCGTCCTTAGGTAGCTGAGGCATTTATTTAGATTTACTGCAAGTAGATAAGTTAATTAAGTCTAGATTAGACAGTTTTGCTTTCGAGAGGGAAAACGGAATATAGGCACCCTCCTTTGTATTATTGTATTCATTCTGGATTATTCAGTATTAGCATTTAGGATCAAGAAGAGAAAGCAGAGAATTGCTGAAGGATCCCCATGTACAGATATTGAATTAATAGGAAAGCTTTGATTCAATTTCATGGCTGTGATCATTCTTTGTGTCTTGTTGATATTATGTTGTTGCATATTTGCTTCTTGTTTTGCCTATTGTCTATATGCTGCATATGTGATTGCATGGCAGGTTCGAAATCTGAGGGAATGAGAGAACGAGTTTCAATCGTTTTTTTGTCTAAGCCAGGAGATTCCTGCATAGAGTGCAGTGGAATTCCTCCGCATAGAGGGCATTGAGGAGGCTGGACAGTTAAACTCTCATATTTGTTTGCCTAGAAGTTGTGTTGAGTTATTTGAACCACGTAGGTGAAGAACGGGTTGAATTGAAGTCTCAGAGGAAAGCCTGAGAAAAGGAAGACAAAAAGTCTTGATTCAACTCCATGGACATGTTTATTCTCTGTGTGCTGTTGGCATTAGGCCTTTGCATATTTGCTTCTTGTTACCTATTTCTTCCATATGCCGCGTATGTGATTTTATGGAAGAATTGAAATTAGAGTGATTCTGAGTGAAAAGTTGGTGAAAGCTCAGGAGGGAGAGTTCCTTACAAGTAGTGTGGAATAGACCCAAGAGAAGCCCCGAACGGGAGTAGCTTCGGAGCAAGAGGACTCTTCAAGAGGAAGAGAATCGACGACTTGAAGAGAGAGTTAACTTTCAAGCACAAGTAGAACCTATTTGCCATCGCATATTGGCACATCGGGGTTGGCGAGTGCAAGAATTGCATGCACGTCGATATCGCGAGTAGCGATTCCTAGATTCCATGGGAGTCATCAACTTTATGGAGGGACAGGTGGCACGTGTTCTCGGGACATCGGGTCTCAGGAGTTGAAGAGCAAGCGACCGGTCTCATAAGTCGCGCATTCACGAGGAGGCGAGATAGCGATACTCGGGTGTCGGCGATTCGGGTCTCGGAAGTCAAAGTGAAGTTGATCTGAACCCGCGAGAAGCGAAACTGCGAGATTGTGAGTCTCGGCATCTCGGCGCATCGGGTGTCGGGAGTTGAAACCTCGAGTGGTTGGTAGCACGAGAGGCAAAGTCTCGATCTCCCCAGTGAAGGAAAAGAGGATAGAGAGAAGTAGCCTATGGGTGACGAGGACTCCCGAGAGGAGTTGGAAGAGCATTGTTGTTCTTCGGGCCGAGGTTAGTGAGGGTCCTGTGGAGAGTGGCCGTCGTCGAGGGCAGGTTGTCGTCAAGTGGTATCAGAGCAGGAGTGTCTTTGTTTTCTGAAGCAGGGACAGGGAATACACCATGCCGCCCAGGAGAAAAAGGCAATCGCCTGATCGTGAAGACAGGGATGCCCGAAGAAGGGGTAGGGCAGCAGGTAATGCTGAGATGGAACGCTAGATGCGAGATCTTCGAGTGAGGATGGAGGAGATGGAAACTGCGCAGAGGTGTGGGGCTGGTACTTGAGAGTTCAGTGATTCTGAGGTGGAGGAGGAAGCTGGACATGCTGAAGAAGAGGTCACAGCCAAGGATGCTTCAACAGAAAGGTTGATCAGACCATTTCGAGGATGAGCTCAAAGACAAAGATGGACATTCCCGTCTATGAGGGAAGTCTAAATGTTGAAGAGTTACTGGATTGGATCCGAGCACTCGACACCTACTTCGATTACGAGGATATCGAAGAGGACAAGAAAGTAAGGCACCCTGTCATGAAGCTGAAAGGACACGCAGCCTTATGGTGGGACGAGCTGCAGGAAGAGAGGCGTTCCAAAGGCAAACAAAAGATCAAGAGCTGGGATCGGATGATCGCCAAGATGAAGGTGAAGTTCATTCTGAGGGATTACCAGATCACTCTGTTCAGGCGCATGTAGAACCTGAGGCAGAAGATGATGACGGTGAAGGAGTACACTGAGGAGTTCTATAGGCTCAACATTCGAGCTGGTCATCGGGAGAGTGATGACGAAAAGGTGGTGAGATACCTGAATGGTCTCAGGTATGACATTCAGGATGAGCTGAGCATGTTGACCATCCGCACAGTTGAGGATGTGTACCAGATGGCTCTGAAAGCCGAAGAAAAGCTGAGCCGTAAGTAAGGACAGCGAGGGCGAGGCTGAAGTCAGCCCAGAGGCAAGGCGGTTTCCCAAGAGAGAACTCAGAAGCCTCAGGGTAAGGTTGAGAGAGGTGGTACCTCACAGCAGAGGCAGCCACAAACTGAACAAAGGCAGCAATATGCTGAGCCGAGGAGGCAGCATGCAGAGCAGGGTGGCGGATATGCCAATGTAAACGTAATTCCTCGTATCCGAGGAAGAGGAAGAGGTTGTGGAGGAGTCATCACATGTTTCACATGTGGAAAGGATGGACATAAGGCCGTTGACTGTCCAGACAGGAAAGTGGACAGAAGTGAAGCTCACATCACTGAGGCGCAGAGGCGTGATGCTGAGTCAGAAGATGCGGACAGCGGAAGGTCGCTTGGGACACACAAGATTCTTTTGACACCTGAGAAAGAGGTGGACAGCTCAGTGCAAAGGAGCAAACTGTTCAGGACGACTTGCACAGCCAAGGACAAAAAATGCAAAGTCATCATTGACAGCGGGAGCACTGATAATCTCGTTGCAACTGAGATGGTCGAAAAGCTAGAGCTGGAAACAACTAAGCACCCGAGTCCATATAAAGTCTCATGGTTACAAAAAGGACACCGGGTAAGTGTCACTAAACAGTGCTTAGTTAAATTTAAAATTGGGAATTATCATGACGAGATTCTGTGTGATGTCATTCCCATGGATGTATGTCATATACTACTGGGTAGACCATGGCAGTATGACCGAAATGTTGTTCATGATGGGAGGATGAACACATACACCTTGGAGAAGGATGGGAGACTCCATAGATTACTTCCGATAAAATATAAGGAAGTAAAGCCATAAGTGAGCAACACGATACTTCTCATGAGTGGGAAAGAGATTCTCACAGAGATGGAGAAAAACGAAGATCCACAATTCTTTGTTGTCAGGAAGCCGAGAATTGTTCTGACAAGCACAAGAGTGGATGACTTGCCGGACGAGATTCAGGAACTGTTGGGGGAGTTCATTGATATCATCATGGACAAACTACCTCGTTCGTTGCCACCGATGCAGAGTGTGAGTCACCATATTGACCTCATACCCGGAGCAAGTTTGCCAAACAAGGCAGCGTACAGGTTGACACCTCAGGAGAATGAGGAAGTCAAAAGGCAGGTACATGATCTGTAGGATAAAGGACTGGTCAGAGAGAGTCTGAGTCCGTGTGTTGTTCCAAGAGTACTTAGTCCAAAGAAGGATGGAGGCTGGAGAATGTGTACAGACTCCAGGGCGATAAATAAGATTACCATCAGGTACAGATTTCCACTGCCGAGGATGGATGACTTGATGGATTGCCTAAGTGGGGCAAATTATTTTTCGAAGATAGATCTCAAGAGTGGATATCATCAGATCCGGATGAGAGAGAGAGATGAATGGAAGACAACATTCAAGACAAACGAGGGTTTGTACGAATGGCTAGTCATGCCGTTTGGCTTGACAAATGCGCCGAGCACTTTTATGAGACTAATGAATGAAGTCCTGCGAGAATTCATTGGCAAATTTGTTGTCGTGTATCTAGACGACATATTGTTTTTCAGCAAAACAAAGGCTGAACATTTGAGACATTTGGCCATTGTGATGAGAAGAATGCAGTAGGAGAAGCTGCTGATCAATTTGAAGAAGTGTTCCTTCATGCAGACAGAACTCCTTTATTTGGGTTTTGTAATCTCGGCGAATGAATTGAAGATGGATCCTGAGAAGGTTGAAGTAATCAGGAATTGGCCATCGCCGAGGAATGTTTTCAAGGTGAGGAGCTTCCATGGACTGGCTAGTTTCTATAGGAAGTTCATTTGAAATTTCAGCGGAATTAGCGCAGCAATGATGGATACCATGAAAAAGCGGCTTAAATTTTTTTATTGGACAACAGAGGCTGAGAAGAGATTCAATCTATTGAAGCGAAAGATTACAGAACAGCCGATTCTGGTGCTGCCAGATTTCTAGAAGACCTTCCAGGTGAAGTGTGACGCCAGTGGGTATGCTGTTGGAGGAGTCTTGAGTCAGGATGACAGACCTGTGGCATATTACAGCGAGAAGCTGGATGATGCAAAGATGAAATATTCCACGTACGATAAGGAGTTCTATTCCATTATACAGGCATTGAAAAAGTGGAGGCATTATCTCATACCCAAGGAATTTGTTCTGTACAGTGATAATCATGCGTTACAGTTCATGAGTCAGCAGGAGAAGCTGAATCAGAAGCATGCAAAGTGGGTGGAATACATGCAGAATTTTACATTTGTGATAAAGCACATTTCAGGGACTGCCAACAAGGTAGCTGACGCCTTGAGCAGAAAATGTTTGTTGCTGCAGGAATTCAGAGTCAAGACTTTGGGTTTTGAGAATCTGAAAGATATGTATGCAGGTGATGCAGACTTTGGCGAGGCATACGAGGCAGCCGAGAACCCAGTTCTCAGGGATCGGAGTCCTTGGCTAGACTACCTGATCCAGGAAGGATTGTTGTTTCGGGGCAATCAATTATGCATACTGAATTGCTCTATGAGAGAATTTGGTGCGGGAAAAGCACAGCGGAGGATTAGCAGGTCATTTCGAACATGACAAGACATTCGCCAAGCTGAGCGAATCTTATTATTAGCCTGGCATGCGTGCTGACGTAAAGAGATTTGTTGACCGATGCAGGATATGTCAACATGCGAAAGGCCGAAAATAGAACACAGGGTTCTATCAGCCGTTGCCTATACCAGAGCGGCCATGGGAGGCCATTAGCATGGACTTTGTTTTGGGATTACTGAGAACACAGTGAGGAGTTGATTCCATTTTTGTAGTGGTGGAAATATTCTCGAAGATGGCACATTTCATTCCATGTCATAAGACCAGCGATGAAACCCACATCGCAAATTTGTTTTTCAAAGAGTTTGTACGGTTGCATGGATTGCCGAGAAGCATCGTCTCGGATCGGGACATGAAGTTCATAGGTCACTTTTGGAGGACACTATGGAAGAAGTAGGGGACTGAATTGGCATTCAGTTCTGCTTACCATCCGCAGACAGACGGACAGACCGAGGTGGTCAATAGAAGCTTAGGGGATTTATTGAGGAGCCTGGTGGCAGAGCACCACAACAGTTGGGATCAGATCTTACCACAAGAAGAATTCACGTACAACAATTCGGTGAATCGAATTACAGGTAAGAGACCGTTCCAGATTTTGTATGGGACACAGCCGTGGGGAGTTTCTGAGCTCAGGGAGCCAGAACAGGCTGAAACTAGCAGCGCGAGGGCTGAAAAATTCACAGAGGCGATGCAAGAACTTCACACGTAGGTGAAGCAGCGGCTGCAGAAGGCGAATTAGGAATATAAGCGCAGAGCCAATCAGAGAAAAAGGCATCTTCAATTTGAAGTTGGTGACATGGTCCTGGCGCACTTAAGAAAAGAAAGGTTCCCAAGGGGGACGTACAACAAACTCAAGATGAAGAAAATCGGGCCATGCAGAGTCCTGAGGAAGTTTGGGGAAAATGCATATGAGCTTGAGTTGCCAGAGAGCATCAGGATATCTCCGATTTTCAATATTTCGGATTTATACCCCTACAGGGCTAATGAAGCAGACACTAGAACCAAGGAACCAGTGGTCCAGTGGCAGAAGCAATTACCAGTTGCATAGAAACCGCAGATGGAGTGCATACTGGATAAACGAGTTGGAAGGAAGACCAGGAGGAAACAATATTTTGAATACTTGGTGAAATGGAAGAATCACCCAGTGGAGGATGCCAGCTGGGAGACAGAGGCAATTATACAAAAGCATGGACACACTGTGCAGGAGCTCATGGATAGAATCCCATGAAATCCTTTGAGCCGAGGAGTATGATGCAGGAGCATCGCTCACTCATCAAGCGAGCCAGCGCGTGGAACAAAGAAAAGACAGCTAGAGAGCGCTGGCATTCAATTTTTGAAATATTTGATATTTGGTGCGCCAAACATTAATGCGTTGATGTGATGAAGCGCACTTGTACATTGTAACGGACCTTGAGCAGATAAGCTCTCGTTCTTAGGTAGCTGAGGCATTTATTTAGATTTACTGCAAGTAGATAAGTTAATTAAGTCTACATTAGACAGTTTTTCTTTCGAGAGGGAAAACGGAATATAGGCACCCTCCTTTGTATTATTGTATTCATTCTGGATTATTCAGTATTAGCATTCAGGAGAAAGAAGAGCAAGCAGAGAATTGTTGAAGGATCCCCATGTACAGATATTGAATTAATAGGAAATCTTTGATTCAATTTCATGGCTGTGATCATTCTCTGTGTCTTGTTGATATTATGTTGTTGCATATTTGCTTCTTGTTTTGCCTATTGTCTATATGCTACATATGTGATTGCATGGCAGGTTCGAAATCTGAGGGAATGAGAGAATGAGTTTCAATCGTTTTTCTGTCTAAGCCAGGAGATTCCTGCATAGAGTGCAGTGGAATTCCTCCGCATAGAGGGCGTTGAGGAGGCTGGACAGTTAAACTCTCATCTTTGTTTGCCCAGAAGTTGTGTTGAGTTATTCGAACCATGCAGGTGAAGAACAGGTTGAATTGAAGTCTCAGAGGCAAGCCTGAGAAAAGGAAGACAAAAAGTCTTGATTCAACTCCATGGACGTGTTTATTCTCTATGTGTTGTTGGCATTAGGCCTTTGCATATTTGCTTCTTGTTACCTATTTCTTTCATATGCCGCGTATGTGATTTTATGGAAGAATTGAAATCAGAGTGATTCTGAGTGAAAAGTTGGTGAAAGCTCAGGAGGGAGAGTTCCTTACAAGTAGTGTGGAACAGACCCAGGAGAATCCCCGAACGGGAGTAGCTTCAGAGCAAGAGGACTCTTCAAGAGGAAGAGAATCGATGACTTGAAGAGAGAGTTAACTTTCAAGCACAAGTAGAACCTATTTGCCATCGCATATCGGCACATCGGGGTTGGCGAGTGCAAGAATTGAATGCACGTCGATATCGCGAGTAGCGATTCCTAGATTCCGTGGGAGTCATCAACTTTATGGAGGGACAGGTGGCACGTGTTCTCAGGACATCAGGTCTCGGGAGTTGAAGAGCAACCGATCGGTCTCATAAGTCGTGCATTCACGAGGAGGCGAGATAGCGATACTCGGGTGTCGGCGATTCGGGTCTTGAAATTCGAAGTGAAGTTGATCTGAACCCGCGAGAAGAGAAACCGCGAGATCACGAGATCGTGAGTCTCGGCATCTCGGCGCATCGGGTGTCGGGAGTTGAAACCCCGAGTGGTTGGTAGCGCGAGAGGCGAAGTCCCGATCTCCCCGGTGAAGGAAAAGAGGATAGAGAGAAGTAGCCTGTGGGTGACGAGGACTCCCGAGAGGAGTTGGAAGAGCATTGTTGTTCTTCGGGCCAAGGTTAGTGAGGGTCCTGTGGAGAGCGGTTGTCGTCGAGGGCAGGTTGCCGTCACTTATCATTAAACCTTCAATTTAAACGAATAATAACCTTGCAATTTAAACATCATCACGAACATTTCAATTAAACAAATATTAACATTGCGAATCAACCATCTTCATTAACATTGCAAATTAAAACAAATATTATTATTTCAATTTAACAAGTATTACCATTGCAATTAAGCAAATATTAATATTGCAGTTTAAGCTTCATCATTAGCATTTCAATTTAAACAATATTAACATTGCCATTAACAAGTATAATCATTGTAAATTAAACAAATGTTAACATTGCGAATCAACCATCTTCATTAACATTGCAAATTAAAACAAATATTATTATTGCAATTTAACAAGTATTACCATTGCAATTAAGCAAATATTAATATTGCAGTTGAAACAAATATTCCCATTGCTATTCAAACAAATATTCCCATACCTTACAATAACCTCACAACAAATCAAGGACAAACAATATCAATAATTGAAAAAGAGGAATATGAAGAAAAGTCATTTAATATTATTTTATATCAACCCATTGTACACGTATTGCATCATATTACAAGATATATACATATAAATATATATAGATATATTATTGCCTTTTTTTAAAAAGGGCTTTCAACGTTTACTAAGGAATATGTATAACATACTATCAGATATTTTTAGAATGTAAATACTTCAGTTTCAATTTAATTACTTAGTTGGTTTCTATATTAAAAATATTTATTAATATTACAATCTCGATTTACGATACAGCTACTCTAGTGACCTGTACTCCTTTGGATTTTCAAAAACCTAAGGTTGAAACAGTGAGATCATGCGATCTGGAGGAGAATAATAAAAGTCAATACCATGTACAAGAATGGCAGACCTGTTAACAAGGGTTTCGGTGATTGAGTTACTGTTGCACAGGTGTTGAAAATTTATAAAGCAATAGTTCTAGTTTTGAGGGAATAAACGACATTGGTCCCACGGTAATCGAATGATTACCATGCCCAGGAAATCCCTGCGCACTGGGTACACAATCGTGATTAATGAAGGAACGGTTCAGAAAATTTTCCAACAGTCAAATAGAGGACGCGTATTGGTTAGACATCGGTGAATCAATAGCTGGCAAGCCATAACCATAAATTCGCCTTGAAAAACAACGGCCATGACTGCCGAGATGTCTAGGTCACCACGCTAATCAGATAGCTGTCAGAAAGGGTAAGGAAGGGCATTAACGCAGACCGAGACTTTATTTTTTTCTGTCACGTAGGAATGAAGGGAATTAACGCAGACCGAGGTTTTACCTTCCAGCACGCAGTCCACCACGGCCTCCCAGATTCAGCCAGCTATCCCTGGTGTGCGGGCAGCCAGGAGTTGGGGTACACACTTACCCAAGACAAGGTGACTGCCAACCCTAACGTCGTCCGCAATGGGAACTAGGCGAGTCTAAGACAGGGAAGCCCTGGTCAACAAACAACCATAGCGATCTCCAGAAGGTAACCGAACTCCCTAAAGGCCCAACAAATTCCATAAGGGAACGGATCCAAGTACATTACAACGAGCGGCAAAATAAAAACGAAATGACAGTATTATCACCAAACAATTTTCCACCAAAGAGATATAAACGAAATGTAGAATTATTTTTTTTTGTGTACTTAAAGTGGTTTAATTTAAAAGGAGGGTTTTTCTATTTTGAAGAAGTTTCCGTCAACAAATCTCTCGTCTCCTTTCCAACCTTGGGTAACTTAAAAATCCTAACTGTCACACCCAATTATTTCACCTCACACACGATTATTCCATACTCGCTCGGAAAAAGAAAACACCCTGGTGTAATTGGCAGATTCAAGGTCGAATGATTTATGACAACCAAGGTGGATAGGACTCGATCAAACGATGGAATAGGGTTTCCACAAGACAAATCTCCTGGATGGCGAGTTAAGGTTTTCACAGGTTGCATCTGCGGCAGCACCTATGCATGAATTTAATCAACGAAAAATAAATCTATACTACGAAATGCCCTCCGTAAAAGAGGAATACACCCACTTGTCAAAAGACAATTCCCGAATCCTAAATGATAAAAGTTTACACAGACTTTCCAATAGATAAAAGGACCCCGCCCAGAATGGTGAATAAAATTTGACACAGTCTCGGATACGAACAATAAATAATTTATTACACAGTCCAGATTCGCTTATATTTTATTTACACAGTCGTAGATTAAAATTTACGCCATTCAGCAGGATAATATAACCATTACACAGACCAGAACAAGGAAAATAAAATAAAACATTAACACAGTCCAGAATGTAAACAAATACTATTTTACACAGTCATAGAATGAATTTTTACGCCATCCAGAGTGATAATATAAACATTACGCAGACCAGAACAAGGAAAATAAAATAAAACATTAACACAGTCTGGAATGTAAACAAATACTATTTTACACAGTCATATAATGAATTTTTACGCCATCCAGAGTGATAATATAAACATTACGCAGACCAGAACAAGGAAAATAAAATAAAACATTAACACAGTCCGGAATGTAAACAAATACTATGTTACACAGTCATAGAATGAATTTTTACGCCATCCAGAGTGATAATATAAACATTACACAGACCAGAACAGGGAAAATAAAATAAAACATTAACACAGTCCGGAATGTAAACAATAACTATTTTACACTGTTCTTCATTCTACCGAAGGGCGTACCTTTGCCTGTTCGCCTCCTCCGAAGGTTTATCCCCGTGCTCCGTGCAATCCGGCTCCGTGCCGACCGTAGAGGACTCACCGGTACCTCCCAGCCAAACGCTAGGGGTACTCTGCTTCCCCCTCATCCCTCCGAGCCGCAAAGGGGCTACACATAATCCAGACAGTGACCTAGCTTCTCAGCTCGCCTCCAAGGCTGAGCTACCACTCAAGTCAGCTGAGAAAATCCCCAACCCCTCACAAGCAATCAGTCCAGTTTGAAATTTGGGCAGCATAACAATACCTCATAGCAGATCCCCTTCTTTCCCCCCCCTCTCCCTTCTTTTATCCTCTTTTTGACCTAATCACATTAGGTTTTTCATCAAAAACCCTAAATCATATTTCTTTTAAGTTCCCCCCCCCTTTTTTTTTCTTTTTTTTTT
>ML789484.1:100220-124577 GCA_009831015.1 Picea engelmannii | reverse complement strand
GCTGAATTTTGGTTTCATCATCTTGAATTTTTTGTATTCTACAATATACCTCAATTTGATGTATCCAATTATCTAACTTCTCAGCATTAACTTCTCCATTGTATATTGGCAATTCAAATTTTATATCAAGCTTTAATGAAGGAGTTTTACCATGTCCCTTTGGAGAATTTGGAAGAGGTCTTGAACTGGTAGAAGAAGAAGAAGAAGAAGATGGAGGAGAGGGTGGTGGAGAAGCACCATTCCCTCCATTTCCATTTGGAGTTTTGTCACCATTGCTTCCCTTATGATTTGAAGGGTTGGACCCTTGACCTTGGAACAATGCATTTCTTTCCATCAATATCTTCATCATCTCTCTCATCTCCATGACATCCTTTCTGAGATCTTCATCTTCTGCAGGAACACGTTCATGACTTTCTTCATGAGCCATACTTGGTGAATGCCTCCTTGAAACTTGCGGTGATTGTATATGCTTCCTCCTTGAAGGATGAGAACTTGGCTCCACAAGTTGACCTTCTCCTATTGTGAGTTTCAACCTTGTGAGCATCAGATACAAAACACTTGCAAAATAATCAAGTCTTCAAAAACCAGTGCTCTGATACCAACTTGATCTAAAAATGAAGAAGACTTGAAATCTTGAAAATATTTGCAAGTAAAGTTTATGTGTTAAAATCAAATGGATCAAATTTGCAACACATTAATTAAAGGATTACTCATTTAAGATACAAATAAATAGCAGCATAATCAATGAAAATAAGCACGTAAACATAGCAAATGATAAAGGAGTTCACCCCTCTCTTGGGCTACATCTCCTGGTCCAGCTTCCAATGGATCATTATTATTAATTTCTCAAAGTGCTCAAAAAAATGCTTTACAATTCTCAAATTGGCCAACAGACTGCTCCAATGGCTTCAGAGCGTCCAAAAACCCCTAGCTGGGCTTTTTCGGCACCTCGTTTGGCCAAAAAATGAAGAAGTTAGGCTTCTTGGAAGTCCCCTCTTCAAGCTTGTTGTCTCTGCATCTACAAATCGCACCCTTGTTCCATCAACCTAGCACACGCGCTTATTTAATCACAAAAACCTGGCACCGGGCGCAACCACGCCAATAGTGCAAAATGTAGGACGGTTATGGGTGCGCCATCCCCTAACCGCCTAGCTCTCGGGCACATGAGGGTCATATGACCTTGCGCATTGTAAAAAGGGCTCCGTCCATAGGCAAATAGAACCGTTACAAGTGGCGGTTCGTTCTAACTGTTTAAGCCACAATGTAAAAACCCAAATGTGCACGCCATTGTATCGGAGCCATATGACATGGTCGTATGGTATATATGTTGTAACCACGGGCTGGGGCTAAGCCCCAGCCCGACCCCCGCCCACATATACAAAAGTTTGATTTTAAATAAAATGCAAACGGTTATATGGTAAGCAACAATGTATGGGTGTATTTGTCGGGCAGACTTTGTTAAAGCTTTACACCAGTGGGGAGGTCTGGGGTTCGACCCCCACAGACCCATAAAATTTTAAATAACAAACCAATAGCCAATAAAGGGGTGCCACGTGGAAGCCCATGACTGGGCCACGTGGCACCATACCATTGACCAAAATGATGCCTTGTGTCACATCACAATTCGACCACATTTGCCAATCAGAATCTTCCATGTCATCACATTTCACATCAGCATACGATCGTACGACCCTGCCACGTTAGCCTGTACGGACTGTACAGTCAGCGTCCTTTTTTTTGCCTGTTTGACGATTCGAACAGATCGCAATATCTCTCGCTCGCGACGTCTGTTTGAGACGAAACGAGTTGTGTTAGGTTTGCAATGATGAGGCCTACGCTCTCGTTCGATTTGAAATGATTCCGAGCACTTTGAATTTTTGAGCAAAATTTGATCCCCTGATCAATTTGGTGTATAAAACTAAAATGTTGTAATTCAAATCCTCAAAGTCATGATTTCCTGTAGAATACATTTTTACTGCTATATTTTGGATCTGTATATTGTTCTATAAAGCAATTTGGATTTTGTTGAAAACTCTTCTCCCGTTTGTTCTTTTGAGTGCGATTATGCTTTAATTTTTGGCTAATACTTCCTTTAATATATGTCTTCTTCAGTGGGCTCGGGGTGCCATGTTGCATAAACCCTTCTTGCATGTGGTCGTATGGTTATGAGAAAATCATTATATTGGAGGGTGAGGCATCGGGCCTCTCTCCAAATCGAATGGGACATGTTGAAAATAGCCCCAATGAAAAATTAAAAGAAGATCGATAGCACAAATTCTACTCTAATTAGGAGCTAAAGTGATTCATTACTAATAGTGGTCATTGCATGTGCCAAATATTCCTAGATATACCATAAGTTTCCAAGTACTAGAATCTAAACAAGTCTAACCTCTTTGAATCATAATGAACAATAGATGGTCGACTGGCTTCTTGACATCATTTTATATCATAATTGTTTTCATGGATTTATTTCATGTTTGGTTACAATTTAATGGTGTACTCGTCCATTGAATAGGTGGAGATATATTCTTGCGGTCTCATATAATGTATTTTTCTTTTAAAAAGTGAGGATTTTTCAAGCTTTTGTGCTCTTGATTAGGTTCCTAACTATGATTAAATTATATAAATCGTTCAAATTGACACATTGCCCTTACTATAAATTATGGTTGAAATAGGGACCATGGTTCTCATCCTCTCTCGGTAGAGTCTCGATTTATTGGTTATGTTAAGGAAATTGTAATTTGAATCTCATTTGGGATTATGTGGTGTGAATAGATAATGATTAATGTATAAGCATAGATAGTTTTTTATCATTTGGGTTTTCTTGGCGAAAGATTAATGTGCATTACAACAGTGTTGAGTTCTCAATCTATGTTTTGGGTAGAAACCATTATAGATACAATTTTTTGATCTCTAATAATAAAGTTTCAAAATGTTTGATGTAGGCGAGGCTTTTTTTCGCTGCTCCACTCACCTGCTCACAGGATCGATCAAGAATCCCCTTCTGCTGAGCCGAAGCGGCTCTTTAGATTCCTCTAATGGAATCCCTGATGAAATCTGACCCACAGGTCTTCCTCCTTTCCTCTGCACGGCCTCCTGCACTTGCCGTGAACAATTTCCCCACGGGAAAACTCTTATCGGGCTTAGGGGTTTCGGTATTTCCGTTGTCGAGAGTCACTGTCCTCTCGATTCCCCGATCACCGATGAGCTCTTTTCCTGGCCTTAGCCCCTCTGGCTAGGCTCTCTAGTCCATGTGACTAGTCCTTATAAGACCGCAGCCTTATCTTCTCCTGTCGGGGTTTTGGGCTTCAAAATCCCGATGAGCTCTCTTTCCCGCTAGCCTTCCAGGCTAAGATTCTGGTCCACGTGACCTTCTCCTATATGACCGCAACCATATACTTCTGTCGGGGTTTCAGGGTTTTCGATGTCCAAATACACATGCCCTTTGGATCCGCGATCCTCCGATTCCCGACACGCCTTTTTCACACTAGCCCTCCTGGCTTAGCCCCTAGCCAAGGTGACCATCACCCCGTGACCACTTCCTTGCCTCTCGTCGGGGTTTCGGGGTTTGTGATGCCAAAATTCATACGCTTACAGGATTCCCGATCCCTCGAATCCCGATTCTCCATCGTGCTGACAGCTGGCCTCCACTATGGCTCTGTCCTCCTTCTCTGCTATGCTGACAGCTGGCCCCCACTCATCGGGGTTTCGCGTTTCGCGATTTCAAAATGCACAAATCACTTGTCCCCAGGATCTCCGATATCCCAATGAACAAAAATCTGATGGATGCTTCCCTGTCATGACTTTCCCGATAACGCTGATGGTTTCCACGCGTCCTTCCAAATGGACGGTCCCGATTATGTCGGGATTTCGAGACTTTTGGTGTCCCATTTCCTTCGACCTTAGGAACTCCGATTTTCCAATGGCCGATATCCCGATGATAACTCCTCTCGTCGGGACTTCTGCCTCTTCCCACGAGGACTTAACCTTTGCTTTGTTTCCGTGAACTCCACGACTCTGAGTTCTCGACTGTGCGTGTAAAAACTTTGTCCCTCCTGAGCTTTTATCTTCGAACCCTTGAAGGATTCTTCGACTTCTGCGCTCTTGCAGAGTCTTCCCGTGCACACACTGGTTCTATCTCTTCTGAGCTTCTGCAAACACTCAGACCCCTTGAGGGATTTTGTCTTTCTTCTCCCATAGATGGAGAATATAGTGCCTTCCTGGTCTCCTGCTCAAGTAGTCTCTTGCTGAGTCTTTCTGGGTGTTCAACAACCCAGTAAAAATCCTTCAGTGGACTCTTCCTCACTTCCAGAACTCAAGAGTTCCCTTCTTCTTGTGCCTATCGGCACACTTCCTCGACGCCCTCCTGGCGGAGTATCTTCTCCACAGAACATTCAACAGTTTTGTCCCCTTGTGCACCCTTTGCACCTGCTCAATGCCCTAATGGCAGAGCTCTCAGAATCCTCAGTGATTCTGTTCCTCCTTCAAACTCTTAGCAGATTTCTTCTTCAACACCACTGTGCATATGCTCGATGCCCACTTGGCAGAGCTCTACAGAATTCACAGTAGAATTTTGTCTGTAACTGTGTCTCTCATACACAACCTTGCCTCCAAGGTATTCAACACCCTTGAGGTCTTCCTCCTAATTCATTGACTTCAGATTTTGTGCCACAACACGTCTTTGTCTGACTCCGCAGAGTTCAAAAGTGCATCCTCTGTGCACTAGTATTCAGATACCGCAGTACTCTGTCATGCCCTCCTAGCATGAAACCTCAAAGAAATTCAACCTGAAATCAAACGCACTCCGGCAAATGCACAACTACAGCATACATTCACAATATGAAGAACACTCACAGACATCCATACAATACAGAGATATGCAGGAAAAACTGCTTCTGATTATATTAACAATGGCAATGCCTGTAATTACAAGGTGTTCTCAAGCTCTCTCTAGCTCTTCTCTCTTACAACCACACTTACTCAAAATGAGATATCCCAATCTCTTTTTACCTGAGGGGCTCTTCGAGCTCTTCTCCCCAAATATACCTACTCTATTCAATTACGATAAATGGTCGTCTAGTCCAGCATCTGGATCTAGATCTCAGTCGATCTAGCATTAAAGCTGATCTTATCTACAGCCTGCACAAAGGCACGGCTTCTATGGCTCACCAGCCTAAACACATTAAATTACATTCAATTTCCAATTCAAATGAGGTTATGCCTCTCTCTTTAGCTTTGAATGCATGCGCGCTAACGCGGCTGGCTGGTTGGCTGGCTGATGTGGAGAGATTCTCCTGCATCAAACTCCTCAGCTGCAAAATCATGAGCTCCTGCTCATGCGCTTCCCCTCTAAGCGGTTGGAAATCCTCCTGGATCCCAAACAAATATCTGGAGCTTCCCATCTGCTCCATTCTGCTGCTTCTTTTGTTGCGCCGCTGCTGCTGCTTCTTTTCTACCCAACCTCTCTTGGTTGGCATCTTCTGCTGACTCTACCATCAGCCTTCTGATCTCTTCAATTACTCTGTCCAGCTGCTCCAGTGGCTGGCTCTGTTTATGTAGTCTCTTCAGCTACAAAACTTTTCTGCACATGAGAAGATCATCATGATCTCCCATGCCTCCTTCATCAGTATCCAACTTCACCTGTTGGATGTGCACGCCTTGCACTTTTACCCTCTTTTCTAGGGCTTCAATCTATTCCCACAGATCATAAAAACAAATGATGTTTGTGTCTTCGTCCTTTTCTTCTGCGACCTCCCTTGTTGCAGTCTTTTCAGCTTCCTGGCTGAAAATGTCGAGCCATTCCTCAGAATACTCGTCTTCTTCTTCCGCTTCTGCTTCTTCTTCTGCTGTCAGCTCCAATGCTACAGTGCTCTCAGCTTCCTGGCTGAATATGTTGAGACATTCCTCAGAACACTCCCCTTCTTCATCTTTTGTTTCAAACTCCCCTATTGCAGTCTCAGCCGATTGTCCTTCTACTGTTGCTGCATCATCTGCAACACAGATTTTTTCCTCCTCCTGGGCACAGGGTAGGAATATCCCAATTCCCCCAATCATCAGAAGATCATCCTGATCTTCCTCCTCTTCTGTCAGCTGTACCTGCTAGTATAAATCCATCTTTGAGTTCACCTGCTCTGTCAGCTCCCCTGGCTGATTCCAACTCACTTGCTCATCCCTGTCCACCTGGAAATATGGGATGTCCCTGCTGCCTTCCTGGCAGACTATGAGATCAATCGATCCCATATTCATCAGCAACCCCCGTTGAATTGAACTCACCCTCGAGTCCATGAGACCTTCAGATGGTCCCAAATTCTCATCTCTACCCACCTGGCAGTCCGAGATGCTTCTGCTGCCCTCCTGGCAATCTTCAAGATCCCACAACGACCTCATTTCATTGCCCAGTTGGTAATGTGAAATTCCCTGGCTATCCTCCTGACAGTCCGTGAGATCTTCAGCTGATCTCAACTCGTTTCCCTCTTGGCAATCTGGAATTTCTTCTTCTCTGCCCTCCTGGCAGTACTTGAGATCCTCAATTGATCCCAATTCATCCTCTTCATCATCAAGACCTCTCCCAGTCTCTGCCTCACAGTGATAAATCATCTTTTCCTTTGTGGCCTTGAGGTTTTCAGCATACCTCAACCATTTTCTCAACAGCCTGCGCTGCTCTCTGACCATCAACTCCTTGACTGGCCATTTTTATTTTGCCTTCTCCATGGGAAATTCACGCATCTGTCTCCTCCTCCTATCCTGCTGCATTCGCAGTTCGAGCTTCTCTATGTCTGCTTTTAATTCATAGAGCTCTCTATCCCTTTCTTTATCCATTTCTGCAAGCTTTTCTACTTTTCTCTTCTTCCTCCCAGCATGCATATGGTCTTTAGTAACCATGGTGTTGTCTCTGTGTGCTCTCCTAGCAAACCTATTTTCACTCTGCATCTTGAGTGTGTCCATATTCATCTTACAGTCCTGCTGACTATCTATGGACTGCTTCCTACCTGCAAACAATTCCTTATAGAGTCCTCAGTGACTCTGTCTTCCTTCTGCTTTCCTCTCGCTTCACCTGAAATATACAGATGAGGTTCCCGTTCTGATACCACTTGATGTGTGTATCAGAGTGCTCTCTTATCTCCTCCTGCCTCTCTTGCCTGAAATATACAGACAACAATTCATCTCTGATACCACCTGACGCAGGCGCGCCAACCAGGGCACGTCTGCTCATAGGATCCCTCTCCTACTCGGCCCAAAGAACTCAAAGGTTCTTTATTTCCCTATCGGGAAATACTTCACCCACAGAAATCTCTTCAGGGAATCCCTTCCTTCTATCAGGATTCCTTCTATCGGGGTTTTGACACCTACGCCTTTGCAGAGTCTTCACGCACCAAAGTGCTATCTCTTATGAGCTTCTGCAAACACTTAGACCCCTTGAGGGATTTTGTCTTTCTTCTCCCACAGATGGAGAATATAGTGCCTTCCTGGTCTCCTGCTCAAGTAGCCTCTTGCTGAGTCTTTCTGGGTGTTCAACAACCCAGTGAAAATCCTTCAGTGGACTCTTCCTCACTTCCAGAACTCAAGAGTTCCCTTCTTCTTGTGCCTATATGCACACTTCCTCGACACCCTCCTGGCAGAGTATCTTCTCCACATAAAGTTCAACAGTTCTATCCCCTTGTGCACCCTTTGCACCTGCTCAATGCCCTAATGGCAGAGCTCTCAGAATCCTCAGTGATTCTGTTCCTCCTTCAAACTCTCAGCAGAGTTCTTCTTCAACACCACTATGCATATGCTCGATGCCCACTTGGTAGAGCTCTACAGAATTCACAGCAGAATTCTGTCTGCAACTGTGTCTCTCATACACAGCCTTGCCTCCAAGGTATTTAGCACCCTTGAGGTCTTCCTCCTGAGCCGTTGACTTCAGCTTCTGTGCCGCAGCACGTCTTTGTCTAACTCCACAAAGTTCAGAAGTGCATCCTCTGTGCACTGGTATTCAGAGACCGCAGTACTCTGTCACGCCCTCCTGGCATGAAACCTCAAAGACCTTCAACCTGAAATTAGACGCACTCCTGCAAATGCACAACTACAGCATACATTCAAAATATGAAGAACACTCACAGAC
This sequence comes from Picea engelmannii, assembly GCA_009831015.1. Lineage (NCBI taxonomy): Eukaryota > Viridiplantae > Streptophyta > Pinopsida > Pinales > Pinaceae > Picea > Picea engelmannii. The sequence goes on along the minus strand of ML789484.1, from coordinate 116,473 downwards.
ATCCATACAATATAGAGATATGCAGGAAAAACTGCTTCTGATTATATTAACAATGGCAATGCCTGTAATTACAAGGTGTTCTTGATCTCTCTCTGGTTCTTCTCTCTTACAACCACACTTACTCAAAATGAGATATCCCAATCTCTTTTTACCTGAGGGGCTCTTCGAGCTCTTCCCCCCAAATATACCTACTCTATTCAATTACAATAAATGGCTGTCTAGTCTAGCATATAGATCTAGATCTCAGCCGATCTAGCATTAAATTCGATCTTATCTACAGCCTGCACAAAGGCACGACTTCTATGGCTCACCAGCCTAAACACATTAAATTACATTCAATTTCCAATTCAAATGAGGCTGCATCTCTCTCCTTAGCTTTGAATGCATGCGTGTTGACGCGGCTGGCTGGCTGGCTGGCTGACGTGGAGAAATGCTCCTACATCAATGTTGATTGTAGTTCAAAAGTATGAAAAGAAGGAGAAGGATATGTGATCCAGGTGGATATTGGTGGTCACTCACCTATTCCAACTGGCTCCTCTTGTTTGTTTTTAGTTCAGGACATTCTTCTGTAGTTAATTGTAATTGTGGGTTCTACACTTATGGGGTTGTTTGAGGCCCTACACATATTTAAGGTGGATACTAGTGGCCTCTCACCTAATCCAACTGTCTTATTTTGTATGTTTTCATGTCATCACATCTTGTTGTATTTCCAGGGCTGTTTGGGAACCCTAAATAATGNTTTTTATTGTCTCGCCACAGCCAAACTATAGACATAGTCATATTTTGATGGCGTAATGTGTAGCTCTATGAAAGACCTTTCCAACGGGATATCACATCCCTAAAATGAAGGTCATATGCAAACGTTACTACCCCGAGAAGTTGAGGTATCAACTTACCCATAAGGGCCCACATGAATTTTGGTGTTTCACCTCCTAGGGTTAGGTTTTTTGGATGTCTAAGGTTTTGGCAGTCATGATTAATATCAAAAAGGCCTCTAGAGCCTCATCTCTTCTCAGAAATATCTACCACCATTCGAGAAAGTGTTTTAGTTCTATAGATTTACAGTTTCGACTTATTTCATTTATTCAATAGAAGATGTTGTTCACTAAAAAAAAAAAACTAGTTAGGCCTCCAAAATGGCCGTGGAAGTACAACAAGATGTGCTGACATGAAAACATTAATGTGACTGTTTTCATAGATACATTCAAACATAAATGGATTTTATGGGCATCACCTCATTGGGTACGACTTATAGATACGTTGTCAAGATCGAGCAAAAATTTAAGCATAAGAGGCAAGATTTTGGATCTGCAAACCCCTCATAGCCAAAGAAAGGAAAAGGTTGTCCCAACCCACATAGCAAGGGACATAAAAAAAATGTCCACTCTCAGGACAACTACTCTAGGCCGCAACACAAGAAGGGCAATGAGAAGAAGAAGAAGGAAACAGGAAAATGGTGTGAGTACCATAAAATCCCTTGGCACAACACTAAATAATGTCGCTCCAAGAAGTCACTCGTGGCCGAGCTGAAGGCTTCCGAGTCAGAGGTCGATTCTGATTCTGAATCAAATCCTAAAAGAAGGAAGAGGATTATCGATGTCAAACCCAATGCCACTGTTTCTACCACCAAAGTCCAACCAAGCGAACTAGAAGAACCAAAGGAAGGGGAACGCCTCTTTCACTTACAAATGTGGGTAAAGGGGGCTCTGCTTCATTTCATTGTTGATAGAGGCAGTCAGAAGAACCTTATTTCAGAAGAGGTTGTCAAGTGATTGTACCTTCCAACAACACCACACCCACAAACCTACAACATCGGCTAGCTTTGCCAAGGAAGAGATCTCTATGTCAGTAAACAATGTCATTTTCCCTACGGCATCAAGCCTTTCAAAGATGAGGTATTGTGTGATATTGATCCCCTTGAAGTTTGTTATGTTATTTTAGGACAACCATATTTGTGGAAGTTCCATGCTATGTATGAGTCTAGATCCCACAGTGGTTTTTTTTTTTTTTTGATAGCAACGGTTAATGTTTTGTATTAAAACCAGTGGGGAATCCACTAGGTTCATTACATCTGAAATTTTTCCTGGTAATTCAAAGGGACAAACCTAATTGAAATAAAACAGAAAGAAGCTTGGGAAACCATACTATTTCAGCGACCCGGTTCGGCTTCGGGTCATTACATCCTTTCTAACTTGAAAGTTTTTTTTCCTTTTTGACACGGTCTGCCATTCTTTGCTTTGATCTTGAGATTGGCTTTCCATTGGACGTAGAGGGCCTTCTTCATCAGCTAAGTTGGGACCTTCTTCATCTGTTAAGTCAGCCCAGCTTCAAGTCTGGTGTTCAGGCTAAGATATGCCTGGAATTATGGTTGGATCATTTTCTTCCTGAGCCTTCCCCTTGGGATTTTTTGGGAAAGGAGGCACTTGCTCCTGAACAAAAGTGGCTTGTTTCGTTTTCTGTGGTACAACCTCTGTCTCTTCCTCATCTGGGGTATCATTAGCTAGTTCTATGCTTTGGTGCTCAAGAAGAGCTCCTACCCACCATGTGGGTTTGCATTGACTCTTTGGGTTTCTGTTTTTCTCGGGGAGTTTCTGACAGTTGTTGGCTAAGTGCCCTGTTTCAAAACAACTTATGCACCTAAAATGAATATTCTCATAGTCGAGCTTCTGCGTCCAATAATAGTTCTTCCCTTGAAGAGTGATTCGCACTAGGAATCCTTTATTGAAATATATCTCTACATAGATTTGTGCATAGGTAGTGAAGCCCCATTTAGTTTCTGGACTGCTACTATGAAACTTGCCAAGAGAATTCCCAATATGGCTGAGAGAACAATCACCCCAAAAATGAATAGGCAAGCCAAGGAGCCTTACCCATACTGGGGCCGAAGGGATGGAAGCTGAGGAGGGGTCCAAAGAAGGGGTCCAAAGCTGCACAGACAGACCCGACCTGCCCCAGAACCAGGGCCCAGAACTGTAGATCAAATCTCTATCCTTAGAAGAGGCAAAAATCACTATGAAGAAACCTTTTACACAAGGGCGAACATGAGCTTCCTCCCCAAGGAAGGGAGTCCATTCTGAAGCAATCCAGAGTGCAGATCCACCAGGCAAGGCCAAAGGTCGTTAAACCTACAAAACAAAGCATTATATCTAAGGAAACCTCCATGAACCGTCGCTTCCTGAGGCACAAGGATCACTGGATCTAGAGCTTCACGGACCACATGAGAAAATCCAGAAACACGGCCTTGAGAGACCGCATCTATGAAGGAGGCTGGAGAGGGTAGTGGTGGAATAGAAAAGGATGAGCCTGTCGCTGCTACTAGAGACGATGGAATGGAGGAGGGAGGAGCTCCAGATGGGGAGCCGGAGGGGTCTCCCAAGCGTCGTAAAGAGCAGGGTCTGGGACGAGAGTCTCAGGTCCAAGAAGGGTCAGGCTCTTGCAAAGGAGCGCAGAGAGCTACGGAGGAGGTTGCCGCCATATCTTGTAGGGTTTCCCAAATGTGGTGAGCTTGGCTCAGAATGATTAATCAAACAGCGAGCAACGACCATGTTCGGGTTTGAGCCCGAGACCTGACCATCATTACATGACCGACCTGACCACTATGCTGCACCCACGACCTTTTTATTTTGAAGCACACAGGGGTGGGATTTGATCCACTTATGTGTGCATGGGTCATGATACCATTTAATATGGTATTTCTGGGTGCAACCACATGTTTGACCACTACCTCAAGGTGTCCCCATGGCTTCAGGTAAAGCCCGCACGAGAATTGATGATCCGAATTATTTTCGGCATGAAATGAGAGCGGAGATATAATAAAGAAATACATAGAGATATTGCAGATATTCAATAATATAACAGAAATGTATTAGAGATGCAACCATAAACACAGATATACAGTAATACACGATTTCTATTAATCAAAGAAATGTACAGAGATTGTAAAAATACAGAGTGAAAGACTCGCTAGAATGGTGGCAGCTTATCTCTGAGAAGAGATGTGAGGGTTACTCGCATTCGCAAGAAGATGGTTACAATGAGGCTCTGGAGGCCTTTTTACAATAATCAGAAATGCCAAAAGTCCTAGACATCCAAAAACCTAACCCTACGAGATGAAGCTTCAAAAGTCATGTGGGCCCTGTTTGGGTAAGTTGGTGCATCAACTTCCCAGGGTCGTAACTTTTGCATACGATCTCCGTTTTAGGCGTGTGATAGATCGTTGGAAAGGTATCATCGATGAGATTCATTTTGGGGGCTCAATCATTCCTTCAAATATCATTGAGAACCTCGATCTCGAAAAACCTTCATTTAGGCCCTCATAATGGCCCCGGAAGTTAAAACCTGCTAAAAATAGTAAATTGCCAAAATTACCATAAAGTTGTTTTGAGCCAGTTGGAAAAGGTGGGTGGCCACCAATATCCACCTGGATAAATTGAACCTTTCCCAATGGTGAAAAACTCCTCGCTTTCCACCATTGGATCCAACCCTTTTGGGCCTTTAAAATTGAAGGACATGGAGGTGGGCTTTGATCCACTTATGTGTGCACAGTTCACGATATCATTTTTAATATAATATCTCTGGGTGCAACCACACGTTCGACCACTACCTATAGGTGTCCCCATGGCTTCAGGTTAGGCCCTCACGAGAATTGAACCTTGCCCAACAGTGAAAAACTCCTTGCTTTCCACCATTGGATCCAAACCCTTTGGGTTGATCCCACAGTGTTATTATTACTTTAGGTAGACAATTGTACAGGATACCAGAGGTAGAGCCTCCTACCATTATTTCTTTAATCTCTGCTAAGAAATGCAGTAAGGTCATTTCACAGACAGGGAAGTTCATCTTCTTTGTGATCCATTCTCACAGTAAGAAGAAGGTTGGCGCCACATCCATCACCTCTACACAGAGCCTCTTTTTGTAGCAAAAGAAAGTGGACAGGATCCTGGAAGAATACAAATACATCTTCTCCTCACCCACCAGGGTAATGAAGCACTGCCAAGTCAATCATCAAATTTATATGACCCTCGGTGCACCTCTACCTAATGGACCAGTCTATCATCACTCGCTGAAGGAAAATGATGAAATCAGATGTCATATCCAAGAGATTATTCAAAAGGGGTAGATCAGACCCAACTCCTCCCCTTGCACAAGCCCGATTGTACTAGTGTAGAAGAAGGATGGGACTTTGTGACTCTGCATTGATTATAGAGCCTTAAACAAAATCATAGTTAGGAACCGGTACCCAATTCCCAAGATTAATGACCTTCTTGACCAACTCAAGGGGGAAAATTTCTTCAGCAAGACTGACCTAAAGCCTGTCTACCACCAGGTTCCCATCGAACCAACTGATGTATGGAAGAAAACCTTCAAATCTAAAGAAGGTTTATTCAAATGGTTGGTCATGCCCTTTGTCTTAATCAATGCACCAACCACTTTCATGAGGTTGATGGATGATGTATTCAGACCCTTCACCAATTCTTTTGTGGTGGTATATTTGGATGACATCCTCATCTGCAGTAGAACCTAGGAGGAGCACATGAAACATATTCAACAAGTTTTGAGCACTCTACGGTAGCACAAGCTATATGCCAACTTGGAAAAATTCTCTTTGGCATGAACATGGTCCAATAATTGGGCTACATTATTGATGAGCATGGGGTACATGTTGATCTAGTTAAGATCCTAGTCATTTGTGACTGGCCAGCCCCGACCACACTAACTGAGCTTCGGAGTTTCTTGGGACTGACCAACTTCTACCAATGGTTCATGTTAGGAATCCCCCATATTTCATGGGCCCTCAGCCAGGTGACCAAGGGCGTTGGAAGGGAAAATTTTGTGTGGGGGAAGGAACAACATGAGAATTCGATGATTTGAAGCATCGCTTGTGCTCAGCTCCAATACTCTCTTTGCCTGATCTACAACAATTGTTCAAGATTGAGATTGATGCATTTGAATATGTTGTAGGCACAGTTTTTACTCAACACATTCATTCGGTGGCATACCATAGTGAGACACTCTTAGATGCTGATCCGAAAAGATATTTTACACGACTATGGTTGAGTTATTATGCATGTATCGGTTAACCAATTAGGAAGCTTAATGAAAGAGGAAGAAGATATGAGAATCTATCAAAACCATATAAACATGTACGAAACAAGAATTAAACATAAAACAACAACAAACAATAACACCAAAGTGATAACGAAGTTCGACAATCTCGCCTATGTCTCCGGGCCTTTGTCTCAATGGGTGAGGTTTTCTTATTTATGTTCAAAGCTCAATAAGTACATCACAACAGTGCCAAAAGGTTACAAAACTAATCTAGTCATGTTCTACCAGATCTCAAAAACCCAACAGAAGAAACGACACTCAAATTGGATGACTAAATGTCCCAGAAATGACCCACAAAGGTGCACTCCTCAATAGCTTCCCTGCATAAAAATGGCTTTGTCTTGGAAAATATTCAGCATAAACATGCTCTGAATCTCCTCTCATGGCCTCAAGAAGGCTTGGTTTATATATATCTGAAGTTGGTAACTATCTCCCAACTTCCCCCCAATATATGGCCTCAAAAAGGGCCCAATATCCCCCAATATTGGCCAAAAATCTTCAATAACAGGCATAAAATCATTAAAAATCCACTAATCTAAAATGAAAATCCCATTTTTGCAATATAATTGGTCTAAAGGCCCCTAGACTAGATGCTCTCCCCCTTAATAGGGTCACATCGCTATGATGTGGCCAAGCGCCAACCCCTTAGGGTTGCACGTTGGCCCTAACCTCTGAAAGAAATGGTCATATGGCAATATTTCATAGGATGAGGGTTCGTTCCCCACACCAACAACCAAACAAATAGCCCCGAGTTATATTTAATGTGATAATGGAGCCACCCAAGACTGGGGCTATGTGCTTATCCATCCACTCTATCGGCCGAGTCATATGGAGTAGAACCGGAACCCAGGGCTATCCCCAACTCCAAGTTTTTCGTGCGCCAACTGTTAGGAACTAGTTATGTATTATGGTCTCATGGATAGTCCTGAGGCTATACCATATATTATGTTCCCATAAAGGAGTCGGTTACATTTCTTTGGTTCTGTATGGTGGTGCGACCGGGGGTTGGGGCCTAGCCCCAACCCTTTTCTCCGCCAAGTTACCATATATGCAAACTTATATTTAATATTGCCATTAGTCTAACAAGAAACACCCAAAGGAGGGATGGGTATCCTGGCCTTGCCAAACCCTTAGCGCAGTAAGGAGGTCATGGGTTCCATTTTTGTAAAGAACGCTTGAACCAATCCATGGGTGCCATGTGCCATCCCATGTTTGGGCTATGTGGTACCCCCTTATTCATCACTTTTCAATGCCACGTGTCGATCAATGATTGGACCACCTGTATTCCACCTGTATGTTCCCTATTAGTGTCATAACCTTCCACATGTCACTGTACGGATGAGCCACATGTCACCCTTGCAGTGGTGACACGTGTCACCTCTCGGTTGGTCCACATGTCCTATCCATGTTAGCTCCGTACACCCAGTCACCCTGCCACGTGTCACCTCTAGAGGTTGCCACGTCAGTTGTACATAATCTTCCAACTGTGCTTCCACATTAGTTGTACGGTTGTATGACCTGTACACTCAGCTTCCACGTGGCACTATATGGACTGTACAGTCACCCTTTTTTCCCTATTTCCAAAAACGAACAAAATGCGATATCAGGAGCATACGATGTCTGTTTGAGCCCGTTCAAGTTGTTTTGGGTTCATATTGACAAGGCCTACACACATGTTTGTTTTGAATCCATTCTAAGAACTTGTATTTTTAGGCCTTTCTAAGCCTCATCAAGCTCTTGGATCCGATTATGGATCACACCTCCCCACTAAAGGGACCTTTTGGTCCCCAAAAGGTTACTGACTGGTCATCAAGCTTGGGATAGGCCACCCAACTTGTTCTCTGTCTCTGAACTCTGTCCTATGCACCTATCTCATCAAGATCAACTATAACACAATCATGACAACTGACAAAATATTGTTAGGTATTTGAACCCTGTCACATTTTACTGAAGCCACTATCATCCATGTAGACAACATTACTAATTATAACATCAAAAATACAACGACAAATGAGCTGATAGAATTGTAATATTTGCACGACATGATCTTATCTTGAAGCAAATTGTGATTGAGTTTCCATTCCACAATCATCTCTTGTTCTTGCTTAAGATTGATTACTTCATTTGAAACAATTATTGGTTTGTTTCTTGCTTGAAATGCCTTCTTTAATTGTTCCATTGTTTGAAGATTTTTATTTTCCTTAACATGATGAGCATGAACCACATAATCTTGACCTGCTTTGGTTAATTGGTATTGATTCTTTGTCCTGTAGAAGATTTCTTTACGATCATATAAGTATGGACTACCTAAGACCATTCCACATTCTCTTAGTGGCACTGCATCACATGTTACCTCGTCCACATACTTAGATGAAATAGAAAACTTGATTGTGCACTACTTTGTTATGTGCATTTGATGGTGGTTCCTTATCCATTTAAGTGTATATGGCTTATGATGTATTGTGTTTTTAACCCCAACTTCTTAACCAATTCCTCTAAGATTACGTTAGATTGAGATCCACTATCGATTAATGTATCAACCTTAGTGTGTCACATGATGACCCTGATATAAAACAAGTTACTTCTAAAATCAATTCCTTCACCAATTTTACCTGTCATACCAACCAATGATACCTTTGATTCATCACCTGAATCTACTCCCAAGTCTGTCATTGGTGTTGTTTATGTAATTGTTTGCCTACCTTTATTTTCCTTGAGCCACTTTGGCCTCTTCCCAGGATGCAATTGCCAACAACGGTCCTCATCATGCCCCTATTTCTTGCAATGCTTTCAAGAGGGCTTCTCTTTCTTTCTCGTCACTGCATTTGACTTCTTTCCATGCCACTTCCTTTTGTCATCTTTTCTTGAAGACGATTCCCCTGATACACCAACACCTATTTTCCCTGCTTCAATGTATGTCGCTTGAACATACAACTCATCAAGGTTAGTGGGTCTAAACATGAATACACTATTTATAATATGTCCAAGTAAACCTCTTATATACTTCATAAGATTTTCTTGTGTATGTAAAGGGATATCTAACATCAATGCCATTTTTCGAAATCCATCTGTATATTCTTGCACTGTTTGTCCTTTTCTTAGTTTTAAAGATTGTCATTCAATTAACGATTTTTATTTATAACCCAAAGGATAGAATTGCTTCTGAAGTGAATAAATAAAACTTTTCCATGATGGAAATACATTACCCACTTTTTGTGTTCCATTTTTCAACTTTCTTTTCCACCAAATGAGTGTTGTCCCTGCAAGTCTCAAATATTCCAACTTGATTTGTGTGACCTCATCCTTGATCTGTTGCACACTGCAATAGACCTCCATCTGTATGAACCAATTTTCAAGTCTCTCTGCATTAACTTCACCATCATACATGGGTAATTTGAATTTAACATCAATTTTTAACAATGAAATTTCATTCTTATGTTTATGAACATGTTTCTTTGCATTGGATTTAGAACTTGAACTTGAAGAAGGAGGAGGTGATGATGGAGGTAAATGAGGAATTTGAGGAGGATCCTCTCCTTATTCACTTTCTACCTTTGACGATTCACCCAGATTTGGTCTTTTTCGTTCCAAATAATCCTCATACAAAACCTTCATCATCTCTGACATGGCGAAGAAAGTTTTTCGAAACTCTTTCTCATCCTGAGAAAGTCCCTCTTCCGATGACATCTTCTCGCTTTGATAAATTATCTTTATCAATCCAATTAATGGATTCTCTTCCACAATATCTAATGGATTCTCTTCCACAATCTTGCCTTCACCACGAAGTAGACTTTCCCCGGTTAACCTGCAAAACTCAAATCCAAACGTCAACTAGCTTTGATACCACTTGATCCGAAAATATCTTTTACACAATTATGGTTGAGTTATTATGCATGTATTGATTAACCAATTAGGAATCTTAATGAAAGAGGAAGAATATATGAGAAGTTATACCAGCCATATAAACATGTACAGAACATAAATGAAGCATAAAACAACAAAAAACCATAACACCAAAGTGATAATGAAGTTCGACAATCTCGCCTACGTCTCCGGGCGTTTGTCTCAGTGGGTGAGGCTTTCTTATTTTTGTTCAAAGCTCAATAAGTAAACCATATCAGTGCTAGAAGGTTACAAAACTTATCTGGTCTTATTCTACCAGATCTCAAGAACGCAACAGAAGAAACAACACTCAAATCAGATGACCGGAGCTCCCAGAAATGGCCTATAAAGGTGCGCTCCTCAATAGCTTCCCTGCATAAAAATGGCTTTGGCTTGGAAAATCTTCAACATAAAACTTCTCTGAATCTCCTCTCATGGCCTCAAGAAGGCCTATTTTATATATATCTGAAGTTGGTAGCCATATCCCAACTTCCCCCCAACATCTGGCCTTAAAAAGGGCCCAATATCCCTTAATATTGGCCAAAAATATTCAATAACAGGCATAAAATCATTAAAAATCCACTAATCTAAAGTACAAAACCCATTTTTGCAATATAATTGGGCTAAATCCCCCTGGACTGGGAGTGCACCCCCTTAATAGGGTCACATGGCTATGATGTGGCCAAGCGCCAGCCCCTCAGGGTTGTGCATTGGCCCTAACCTCCGAAAGCAATGGTCATATGGAAATATTTCATAGAACCAGGGTCCGTTCCCCGCGCCAACCACCAAACAAATAACCCTGGTTTATATGGCATGTGCTAACAGAGCCGCCTAAGACCAGGGCTAAGCGCTCATCCATCCCCTCTATTGGTTGGGTCATATGGAGTAGAACCAAAACCCAGGGCTATCCCCAACTGCAAGTTTTTCGCGTGCCAACCGTTAGGAACTAGTTATGTATTGTGGTCTCGTGGATAGTGTCGAGGCTACACCATATATTTTGTGCCCATAAAGGAGTTGGTTCCATTTCTTTGGTTCTGTATGGTGGTGCGACCGAGGGCTGGGGCCTAGCCCCAACCCTTTTCTCCACCAAGTTACAATATATCTAGGCCCCAGCCCTTTTCTCCACCAAGTTACAATATATGCAAAATTATATAATAAGTTTGACATTTGTCTAAAAAGAAACACCCAAAGGCAGGCTAGCTAGCCCAGCCTTGCTAAACCCTTACCCCAACAAGGAGGTCATGTGTTTGAAACTTGTGGAGACCACCATTTTTGTAAACAATGCTTGAACCAATCCATGTGTGCCACGTGGCAGCCCATGTCTGGGCCACATGGTACCCCCTTATTCGTCGCTTTCTGATGCCACATGTTGGTCAATGATTGGACCACATGTCTGCCACATGTACCTACCCTGTCAGTTACTTACCCTTCCACTTATCACCATACAGATGTGCCACATGTCACCCTTGCAATGGTGACACATGTCACCTCCCGATTGGTCCACCTATCCTATCCACGTTATCTTTGTATGCCCAGTCACGCTTCCATGTGTCACCTCCAAAGGTTTCCACGTCAGCTGTACGTAATCTGCTAACTGTGATTCCATGTCAGTTGTACAGTTATATGGCTTGTACAATCATCTGCCACGTGGCACAGTACTGACTGTACAATCACCCTTTTTTGCATGTTTGGCAAAATGAACAGAATGCGATATGAAGAGCATACGACGTCCGTTTGAGCATGTTCAAGTTGCGTTGGGTTCGTATCAACAAGGCCTATGCACATGTCTATTTTGAATCCATTATGAAAACTTTGATTTTTAGGCCTTTTTGAGCCCCATCAAGCTCCTGGATCCGATTTTGGATCAGATATTGTCTGGAAATACCCCACCTATGACAAGGAAATGTATTCCATTGTACAATAATGTCGTCAATGGAAACATTATATTCTGGGAAAGGAGACAATAATCCACACTGATCACAAGCCTCTGCAGTTCATATAGACATAGGGGAAATTGCAGAATGACCACCATCATAAGTGGTCCACCTACCTGCAACAGTTCCATATCAACATCAAGTATAAGAAAGGGATCTCAAATTGTGTCATTGATTGACTCAGTCGACCTCCTGTGGATGCACTCACAGTGGCATGAGGCATTTGAGTGGCCCCAACTTTATCAACAAGATCTGGACTTCACCGCCACCTATCAACTCTTGGATACAGGTGTGATTGTCACCTATTTTCACATTCAGGACAGACTATTATGCCATCTGGGCCATATTTTTGCTCCTACAAGCAAGCATGAAAATTTGATTTGGAAATCCCACTACAGTGGGAAGGCAGGACATTTTGGCGTGGAGAAAATTGTAGTCGTTCTTCAGAAACATTTTTATTGGACAAAAATTCGACAGGACGTCAACAAGTATATCAGATATTGCACTGTTTGTCCTACTTCCAAGCTAACGATCAAGAATCAAGGCTTATACACCCTTCTTCCAAATCTTGAGAAGCCTTGGGAATCCATCTCAATGGATTACATGTCTAGCCTTTCTTCCACCAAGCAAGAAAATGACTGTGTTTTTGTGGTCGTTGATTGGTTTTCGAAGATGGCCATCCTCACAGCCTGGAAGAAGAATATCATAGCGGAAAATATTGCCAAGCTCTTCTTCAAACGAGTGTCGGTCCATTTTGGGATACCACAAACCATCATCTACGACCAGGACATCAGTTTCCTCAGCACATTTTGGTCGAGTCTCTAGTCACCGTTGGACTCCAAGCTCACTAAATTCACTGCTTTCCACCCCCAAACAGACGGCTAAACATAGGTTGTCAATCATATGATTGTGCACATCCTGCACATGTAAAAATCTAAGCATCCACGTACATGGGATGAGAGCCTCCCCTATGTTTAGCACAGTTACAACAGGGCTCTCCATAGCTCCATCGGCCATAGCCCATTTCAGGTGGAGCTGAGATTCCAACCCTTGGGTCCCATTGATGTTGCACTACCTCTTTCCACCACACAGACATACGTTTCCCATGTTCAGTCTGAGACCGAAAAAGCCACCAGATTCATTGAGAAGATTCAACACATCCGCCAATAGGTCCAAGAGATTTTGTAGAAATCCAATGCTAAGTACAAGCAAGGATGATTTTAGAGGCTAAATTTCTCTCATGGGATAATTTTCCATTGTTTTTCCCCAAAAAATATTTGTTTTTCTAAAAATGATTCGCCCAAATTCTATAGGATAAAATTATTTTAACTTAAAAATCGCCAAAAATTTATACAAACTATATAAAATCCTTAGAAATTTGAATTATTTTACAAAAATATCACCAGACATTTATAGTTGGCATATGAAGAATTAGTGAGATTCGCCAAGGTTTCTACATTTTAAAATAAATTTCCATCCTTAAAATCATCCATGAGTACAAGTAGCACCATGATCAACACAGGGTATCGCACCAGTTTTAGGTTGGAGACAAATTCTTGTTACATTTGCAAAAGGAGCATCTCACAGGGCCCCACTGGAAGCTCCTCCCACTTCATTATGGGCCTTACACTATAACCAAGTCTGTGGGTAGCAATGCTTTTGAGCTCAACACTCCACCCTTCCTTGGCCTGCACCCAATGTTCAATGTTGACTTCCTTCGGCCATATTTTCCACCATTATTGGACACATCTAAGATTGAGAATAGATGACACCAATAGAGTTCAACCCTGACTACATGGAACAAGCATCCACTGATCAGATAGTGGACACAGAGGTCAAGGTCACTCTCCAGCAGAGGATCCATATTTATCGGGTTTTCAAGGCAGGACAACTCCTACACCAAGGCAAGTGGCTCACCAGAGGCCAAATCCAACAGAAGTTTCCTCACCTGATGGGGGAACTCAACGAAATGGAGACCATTGCTTCCTAAGCAGGGAGGATTGATCTAGGTGGATATTGGTGGCCACCCACCTATTCCAACTTGCTCATCTTTTTCGTTTTTAGTTCAACACGTTCTTTTGTACTTCTTTGTAGTTGTGGGTTCTACACTTCTGGGCTTGTTTGAGGCCCTACACATCTTCCAGGTGGATACTGGTGGCCACTCACCTAATCCAACTGGCTTATTTTGTATGTTTTCATGTTAGCACATCTTTTTGTACTTCCCAGGTCATTTTGGAGCCCTAAAGAATATTTTTTTTGCTCTCCACAATCAAACTATAGATGAAATCAGATTTTGACAGCGTAATGTGTAGCTCTCTAAAATACCTTCCAACGGGCTATCACGTGCCTAAAACGGAGGTCGTATGCAAAAGTTATGACCCTGGGAAGTTGAGGCACCAACTTACCCATAGGGGGTCACATGACTTTTGGCATTTCACCTCCTAGGGTTAGGCTTTTTGGATGTCTAGGGTTTTGGCATTCATGAGTAATATCAAAAAGGCCGTTGGAGCCTCATTGTAATCATTTTGCTCGGACGGATTCATGTAGGAGCCACATCTCTTCTCAGAGATAGATACCACCATTCAAGAAAGTGTTTCAATTCTACAGTTTTTACATTTTCAGCGTATTTCATTTATTCAATAAAACATATTGTTCACTGGATATCTGTGTTCTTCTTCATATCTTTGTGTTTATTATATTCAGTTTGTTAATCATTTTGTTCCGCTCCTAAATTTAGATTACTCTGAAAAATCACATGGGACATTCCCAGACAGGAAGAAATTGCCCACTTACACTTCTCATATCTCCTATCTCTCATACCCAGTTCATTACTCTAAACGAGGATGGGAATTTAGAACTCATGTACAAGCTACGAAAATGAATATTCTTTAATCTCCTTGGTTGAATGATCTTATTTCCTTTTGCATCAATTTTATGAATTCCAATGATGGTTTTAAGTCTGCGTCGGACTTGATGTACTCTTCTTGATTCATTCAAGTTGGATAATGACTTGACTTATTCCATACACCTGGTGAGTTGATGTAATTTATGTATGCAATTATTCTGCTTAATTTCATTAACCTTTTGCAGTTTATCCCACCTGTTTGATTTACATCAACATTGTGTGGCAAGAGTGTACAACGATATTGTATATAATTTAAGGATAAATCGAAGGAAAGGATTTATGGCCAGATAAGAAACTTGGGAGGAAATTCTTGAGAAAGGCAATATTTCAGAACAAGTCAAAACTAATGAAAAGGGGGTGATTGCTAGCCATTTGACATATCTCTAATAAAGACGAGGGTCGCTATAAACTAGGTTACCTCATATATATATATAGGTAAACATGAACAATTTATTATCGCTGGTATAACTCATGATTATCAAACATAGTGGGATGTGTAGTACATTCTAGAGGATGAAGACCAAGATTTCTAAAGGAACTTTTAGAAAAAATGGGGCCATTGCACCATTAGAAATGATGTTATATTTTGAAAGTATTTTCTCCCATTGTAGATTAAAAAGTGTGTGATGTCGTAATGGAATTTTGGATATGGGAAAATTTCAGTTAAATCAGTTATGTGCTTTTGTACATACTATCCTACAGATTGCATATGGTTTGCCTTCTTTTATAGGCACATTGTTGGAAATATTAATTATAAGTCGTGAGCTTTACGCTTACGCGGACTATGTCTGTCATGGGAAAGCAGAGACGTTACACAGTAAAACATGACAAGCATGAGTGTTAGCAGGAGTGCTATTAAATGAGTTAATCTTTTATCTTTCTCGAGCCTTGTAAATCAAATAGAGTCATTTCAATTTATTTGAGTTTATATGGCTTTCGATCCCAAGAAACTTGGCTCCGAATTTAGAGATACAGCACCATAGATATAATTAATAGTACTCAACACACAAAAATAATGTTCCGCGAGAGATATGTTAACTATGGTGGTAGTCAACATTTGAATTGAAAATCATATTACATGCCATTTTCTGAAATTCTCAGGTCACTTTATTTCACACTAAGTTACAAAATACTCCACAAGTCATCTGAGACTATATCATTTATATGCAACCAAAAAGATTCATAAGTATCTGTAACCACCAAAAACTTCATTTAACCTACTAGTAAAGTTGATCAGCTTTCGAAATATTCGTCATGATCTCTGTAACTAGTCTTCGACCTCTTTTTGGACTTCACTCTACAAGAAGGCCGCCGCACAATGAATTCAGTCATTCAATGTGTCATGGAGAAGCGAGTAGATTCGTCCAGGTACAAAGTTGAATACCAATATTCACAACATTTACATTGGAGTTATGAAAGCTACT
>ML789484.1:44097-60329 GCA_009831015.1 Picea engelmannii | reverse complement strand
GGGTCAATCTTATGAAGTTGAATGTGAGGAGAAATGATTTTTCTAATATAACAAGCTATGCCTCCTATCCCTCTACGGTGGGATTTTTTGTTCCATGCCGACCACAAGACAAATCCTTCCATGTTAGGGACCTTAGATTCCTCGTGCTCCCAAGTTTCAACTAGACAGATAATATCAATATCACTCAGGATCCAACTTATCATAGGACCTTTGCGCCATGGAAAGCCACGACAATTCCAAAAAAGTATCTCAAGTGTCCTGAATTCCTATTTATTATTATCCTTCTGGTGTCTATCCCTAACAATAGCTTTTCGATTTCTAATTATTGCCCATCTTCCTTCTTTCCTGGCTTCTTTTATCTTTTGAACTTCCTTCCTTAGTTCAACTTGGTCTTCGGGAATGATTTCTTCATTTATAAATATTCCCGACCCTTTTAAGATTGGAGATTTACTAAGTATGCTATATTTATGGTCAGTACAACTTACTTTGACACGAATTAACCTATCTTTGTGATCAATTATTTTTCCTAGCCTCTTTGCTTCTATGAGGTAAGTTGTATCAATTTGTGATTTATTTTTTAATTCTTCTTTTACTGTTGCTAGTGTATCCTCCTCTTGTTGTTCTTTTATAACAAAAATTATGAGGTTCAAGGATCTTTTGTTACGCTCATGGTCCAATTCGATTAGCTTATTCATTTCCTCTTTGATGGGTTTGATATCTAATTTGTTTTCCATATTACTAAGGGTCAAATTGTTGGTTAGTTTTTCTTCTAGCTCTTTAATCCTATCTCTCAAGTTGTTATTTCCTTCAACCCCACCCGGAGCTCGTATGAGAGTCGGTTTAACTGCTCTAACCATGGCCAAATATTTCTGAGATGTCAATGAGCAAGACTTACTATCATTTATTGATAACATCTTCCGCTTTGTCCAAGCGGGATCAGAGGTATCTTCCCTATTAGGTAGAATTCCTTCCGTCGTGGGTTATCAACCAACTCTTGCCATGAAAATGGGTTCTTTGCAAGAGAGAATTACTTCCACAAAAAGGGGATCGATAACCTCGATTCAAGCAGTTTATGTACCTGCTGACGACTTGACTGACCCTGCTCCTGCTATGACATTTGCACATTTAGATGCTACTACCGTACCATCGAGAGGATTAGCTGCGAAGGGTATCTATCCAGCAGTGGATCCTTTAGATTCAACATTGACTATGCTCCAACCTTGGATCGTAGGTGAAGAACATTACGAAACTGCACAAGGGGTTAAGCAAACTTTACAACGTTATAAGGAACTTCAAGACATTATAGCTATTCCTGGACTAGATGAATTATCAGAGGAAGATCATTTAATCGTAGCAAGAGCAAGAAAAATTGAACGTTTCTTATCACAACCCTTTTTCGTAGCAGAGGTATTCACAGGTTTCCCGGACAAATATGTTGGTCTCATGGAAACCATTAGAGGGTTTCAAATGAATGATTAAGTGTAATATTTGTTATAATAAAAATGATACATCACTAAACGTTGGGGTATTTGTTTTATTTACTTTGATAAAAGGTGATTGTATATAATGAAGGAATTGTTAACCAGAAAACAATATTTTTTTTAACTATGAATTGATTTTAAAGTGGTTTTTTTATTCTCTATCAATTTATGGTCATAGTTTTTTTATCAATTGATTTTAAAGTGGGTTCCTACTATCTATCAATATATGGTCATTTGCACTCAAACGTTTCACATATACTATTGTCGCATATACTATAAACACTATGAAAGTAAATTAAAAGCCATACAAAAATTGTATTGTTATATATATATATATATATATATATATATATATATATATATATAAACATTCTGAAAATAAATTAAAAAATATAAAAAATTATATTAAAAGAAATTGTAATGGATAAATTGTTGGACATCCAACAAGAATATGGTTTAAAAAAACCTCTTAAAGAATTTTTTAGTGCACAATTGTAAGCACTAATGAAATTGTTTTTGTCAAATACCTTAAGTTGGAAATGATGTTCCACAATCAAGCATTTTTTTTAAAGACATTTAAGTTGGAAATGATGTTACACAATCAATCTGTTTTTTCGAAAGACATTTAAATTGGAAATGATGTTTCACAATCAAGTTATTTTTTTTCAAAAACATTTAAATTGGAAATGATGTTCCACAAGAGAAGACACAATATGGAACAATTCAAGCAAGAACTAGTAAACACCACATGGAACTTAAAATGAAACTTATATGTAATGATAAAGAAAGGTAAAGAACCTTTGTACCTTCGGTTTCTGCAACTGCCAAGGATATATTTCCTTAGTATTCCTTAGTATCAGACCTTTGTACCCCCAGTATCATTCTATTATATTTTTTCATTTTAATGACTCGCTGTTTTAGCAGCCTCTGTAACCCCGATACCACATTACCGATATCACACTATTATTTAAGGCTTTTGTATTTTCTTTCATTTTAATGAGTGATTGTTTTAGACAAGTACATAAAGACATTATGTTACATAGTTCTTAAAGTGAGAGGGGACAAATGCCGCACAAATAGTCAATAGTGTAACTTAATTAATGAATAACTAATTAAATATAATATTTATAAAAATATATATTAAAAAAATTATTTTTATTTAAAACAATAAAATTTTAACTATGGAATAACAATTGTTTATTTTTTAATCTCAATTCTAGTAATAATAGTAGTAATAATAATTTAATTTTAAAGTCACAATCAAGTTAAACATCAAATTGGTGTATGACATCTCTTGTTTGTAGGATAAGAGACTATTTGACCACTAAAGTCTAAGAAAGTACCCCCACATTGTTTTACTTTAACAATATAAGATTGTGTTATTAAATTGACCATTACAAAATCTCTCTCTCTCTCTCTCTCTCTCTCTCTCTCTCTATATATATATATATATATGATAATTTTTATTTTTAAAAATAGAGATATTATCTATGTTATATTGGTTTTCGGGACACGGGGACGAGTCCCCATGACGACTAGAGTGCACCACCAAAATTTTCAAGAGATGGTGGGTTGGGGATGACAATAATATATATATATATATATATATATATAGTTGTTTCAATCTTGTAAGCATAACAAGCTATACTATATAGTATTATGCACAACCCTTACACTTGTCAATTCTAAAAAAAAGCTTGAGCAATTTAAAAAAGGGTTGAGTGACATTGCATTATTCGCTGCTACACAAGAGCAAAATGAAGTTTAGCTTTAAGAAACTTAAGTGAGAACTTTCTCTATAAAAAAAATTATTCCTCTTATTTGTTGTTAAGGATGATTATGTTCAAACATAAAACACATTCTCTTCTCAATATGTTTTGCATATTTTTACGTCTGTGTTGAAAACCACTATAAAACAATTTGGTTTTGTAACGAGATTAGATTCGTATTTCATATTAAGAAGGTGATTGAATAAGAATTTATTCAAACATTTAGTACACAATCGAAGTCACTACTATCTGATCTTTTTCACAATGCTTGAGGTTGGGATGGTGGAAGCACTAGACTTGAATGACTCCTGGAAACCCATGTAGAATATTTAGAAGCTAAGATGAAGATAAATAACCACAAGGATAAACCCTTTCAAATGTTGCATTTCCTGTATTTTTGACATGGAAGTTTTGCTTCTTGTAGTGTTATTCCTGAAATTACAATATTTAAATCACCAAATATCGAAATTGAAAACCATCATACAAAACCCATGTTTTGAGCCACAACTTTTACAACATAATTTGTTTCAATGCAATACAAAAATAATGGATGGAAAAAATGATCTGAATGTCCAACCATCAATTTCCATGATTGTCAAGACTGAAGATATATGCCTAGAATATCCCCAAAATATGCACAGAATATCCTCTTCCCATAACATGTCCAAAATATGTTCAGAATGTACTTGAAATATTTTTTGAACATCTTGGGAATGACCATGAAGTCCCCGAGTCCCCAATAAGTTTACTAAGGGTCCCTGATCCGGATTTTATGAGAAGAACGATAATACATATATATATTGTTAAGACAAAGATACAATGAAAAATAATAGAGATATAGTAAAACTTGGCTTCTATTCAATAAAGAAATATGCTAAAACTGCAAAATGTAGGCTGAAACAAGTTTTCTAGAATGGTGAAATCTTATCTTTCAGAAGAGATGTGACATCTACACTCACTCCCAAGAAGATGATGATTACAATGAGGCTCTAAAGGCATTTTTATCATAAATAAAATCCAAAACCCTAATCTCGAAAGATGAAAGGTCAAAAGGTTTGTGGGTCCCGATGGGGTAGTTGATACGTCAACTTCCTAAGGGCGTGAATTTTGCATACGATATTCATTTGGGGCATTCGATACCTCATAGGAAAGGTATATATAAGAAGTACAACTTACATGGGAGGTTAGGCCACGCCATTAAAAACCTATGGCCCCAGAAAATTCCAAAAAAACATCGTTTAGAGCTTCAAAATGACCCTAAAATTTTGGGACTCAAAAAACTGTAAAAAAATGTCAAATGTAAAATTGTTCTTTGAGCCAATGGAATAGGTTGGTGGCCACCGATTTATTCCTAGATTAATCCTCTCCCCTATAGAAACAATGGTCTTCATTGCGTGAAGTCCCTGGGGAATATTTTGCCGAATATGAGCCTTGGTGAGCTATTGGCCTTGTTGAAGAAGTTGCCCTACTTAGCTTGGTGAAGGTTGTTATGAACCTATTCTTGGAGGGGTTGGATTTGTTTAACCGATCTAGATACATGATATCCCAGAGTGTGGGAGGAATTTATCGGTGAAGATGCAACATGAAGAACATGAAGGGATTTATCATAACTTGGTTTGACACGACAATGTGGAGGCACCCTCATAGGTGTAGTAGGAATACCTTGGTTCTCTTATAAAATCCTGTTGATTTGCTTCTTCTGGATAGAATGGTCTTGGGTCGAGGCTGCAATGGTTGTGGTTTCCTTTTGACCAAATTGTGGACAAGATAAAATTTACAGTATGAGAGATTACTTTGCATCCCTGTTTTGTCGGGAACAATAGTCAGAACTACCTTTGGTATCCTATAGAGATGACCCACTGAAGTAAAAATGACACTGTGAGGTTGAGACTCATAAAAAACATGATGCTTCCACATATATGGTTGGCTTAAGAAAACATCACAGACTTCCAATGGAGAAACAACACATAATACCTCATCCTTTAAGGGATTGATGTCGTAGGTCAGGCAACACTACTGGCTGACACAAATATATCTTCCCTAGCAAAGCCATCTGATGTTGTATGGATGCATGTGTGGTGTTGGTGGAAAATACAACTGCTTGACAACCTTTGTTGAGATGAGGTTCTTTTGGCTTCCACTATCAACAATGAAATGCAATGAGGTCCCCTTCACCTACATTTATGAATGGAAGAGGTGCTCCCCCTTCTCAAGATCCTTTGGTTCCTTTGGTTGGATTGTTGTGATCGTGACAATATCAATGAGTTTTGCATCAATTGTATGTCTCATTTTATTATTGACTGAATCAAAGTACGATTTGGGGCTTGAATTTGTTTCTTTTAGTTCGACTACAAATGAAACAATATTACCAACTTAACAAGAACTATGACCTCAAAAAGAGAACTCTATCCCTCAAAACCCATATTTTTGCATAAAAAAAACACAAAATTAACCATCAAATCAAAAAATGGTGCTATTGGTAGCACCCTTTTTTTAGGTTAAAATTACAACTTTTTTTTCAAGCATGGCCTAAAACATGCATATAGTTGCTCAAAAAAACCTTAAAATCAACACCTAAATAAAAAAATGGTGTTACCATCAAATTTTTTTTTTTTTTATAAACGTTAAAATTATACCTCATTTGAAACCTTAGCCTAGTGTAACAAATACCATTGCAACCAAAACCTAAAAATTAACACATTTTTGAAAGCGGTGTAAACAATTATCACTTCTATAGACCAAACTGTAAAATAAACCCTTAAATATTTACTTTTTTAAGGTTTGTTTATCACTCCAACCACAAGATAATACATAATGACACGATAACCCTTTTTCCTTGTTATTGATAAGCACCTTTATCCATGGGGGGGTAATCTTCATTGAGAAAGGTGACATGAACATTTGTAAACAATTATTCTATGACTTTGACAACAACTGCATCATGGATTTGAAACTTTTCTCCATGAGCTACTGCACTACATCTCTATAAAACCTTCAAATTAAATTAAAATGATCTTGCAAATTATATTATTTTTGACCTTCCTTCTTCATTGATTATCCCATTTTTTATCCTTCTTTGTAACAAAAGCTTTCCTTAATATTTACATGTTAGCCATGTTGATATTTTAGCTTTACTTTTACAAGTTCTAACTTGAAGTTTAGAACTATTAAATTTAAAACAATTTCAAATCTCTAGAAAAATTAAATGTTTTCCAAATTGAGCATATTCCAAATACTCCTACCTAAATACTCCTAGCAAGAAAATAACAAAATAATTAGAAACATTACCAAATGAGTGCTTTAAGAGCCTGTGTCTTAGAAACATTACCAAATGAATGCTTTAAGAGCCTGTGTCTTGGACATTGCTACTACATAGTTCTTCATAAGATTATATAAAATATAATATCAAAAATATAATTTAAAAGTGCATCAAAGTTATTGAAGAGATGGTTATTACATAATGTGAAATGTGTTTTTAATCTAGATAAAATCTAATATCAAAAATATAATTTAAAAGTGCATCAAAGTCACTAGAGTCATATAATTTAAAAGTGCATCAAAGTCACTAGAGTCATATAATTTAAAAGTGCATCAAAGTCATTAGAGTCATATAATTTAAAAGTGCATCAAAGTCATTAGAGTCATTGAAGAGTTATTACATAATGTACCATGTGTTTTTAATGAAGTTATAAAAACTTAATAGTTATTTATTAAATATGAAAAGAGATGGTTATTACATAATTTAATATCAAAAATATAATTTAAAAGTGCATCAAAGTCATTAAAGAGAAGGTTATTACATAATGTACAATTTGTTTTTAATTTTTAATGAAGTTATAAAAACTTAATAATTATTTATTAAATATCATAAGAGATGGTTATTACATAATTTAATTGAGATAAAATTTAATATCAAAATGTAATTTAAAAGTGCATCAAAATCATTAAAAAGAAGGTTATTACATAATGCACAATTTGTTTTTAATGAAGTTGTAAAAATATAATAATTATTTATTAAATATGATAGAATAACAATAGAAATGCATATTACATGGAATTTATCGAGAGTTTTTCCTTAAAAAAAAAAATTAAAAAAAAATTATTATATAACTTAATTATAAATGAAACAATTTTAATTTATAATTGAATTGAATTTTTATATTAATTTTGTTAACTTCTCATTTATATAAACGAATGTTTGAAGTGTTTTTCAAACTCAGTCATCTTTGTATCCTTGAATTTGAGAGAAATGGAGAGGATAGGCCATTAAATATTTTAGGTTAATTATTGGCAACTTCCATTTAATTTGCAAAATAACTACTCAAAGACAATGAAAATATAAGTAACATAACGGCTTTCTCAAACGTGCAACATACAATATGATATGATGGTTGCTTAACTCACTCTTTTAATATGAAGACAAATGCATCAACATACAATATGATATGATGGTTGCTTAACTCACTCTTTTAATATGAAGACAAATGCATGCAAATGTTGTTGGCAAAAAAATATAAGTAGCATAACGGCTTTGTTGACAAAGAGTTTCTTAAAATTTATTTTGTATGATATACATTAGTAGTTCAATGTTTATATTTCCACTTTCCAATGTTGTTGGTAGTCTTTGCGTTCTAGTAGCACTGCAACATATGATGGAAAGAGATTTGTGTGCCTTGTGTCCTTCTTTATAGTAAGAATGATGTTGGTGGTAACTCCTTTAGTAAACAAGATTATCATTTCTTTTTCTCGATTTTTAATTGGTCTTTCCATTAACTCTGCACCTTGTTCTTAATCTTTAATTGTTCATCTTTAACTACTCTTTCCATTGAATATGAACCTTGTGCTTGTGCCAAGTCTGTAGGGATTAAAGGAGGATTCTGGAAGGATCAAAAGAAATGGATAAGAGTTTGCAATGATCAAAGGAGGAGGAGTCTAAGAAATGGACATGAGTTTACATGGATCAAAGGAGGAGGAGTTTGCAAGGATTAAAGGAAGAGTCTGCATGGATCATAAGAAATTGATGTCAGTATTTTGCAGGGATTAGAGGAATAATATAGTTATATTGCATTCCATATACAACTGGACAACGCTCATTAACACACGGAAACAAATACAATGTTTTTTAATGTCTATGAACTATTAATTCTAGTAGTAGAACTAACATTAATTCTAATCTGGATTATTTTCGGCACGAAATGAGAGTGGAGATATAATAAAGAAATGTACACATATATATTGAATATCCAATAAGATAACATAAATGTATCAGAGATGAAACCATAAAAATAGAGATATAGTAATACACAATTTCTATTAATGAGCGAAATGTACAAAACTGTAGAAATACAGAGTGAAAGACTCGCTAGAATGGTGGAAACTTATCTCTAAGAAGAGATGCGACGACTACTTGCATTCACAAGAAGATGATTTTACAATGAGGCTCCAAATTCATTTTTATCATAAAGAAAATCCAAAACCATAGACCCAAAAGATGAGAATCCAACAGTTTTGTGGACCCTGTTTTGGGTAGTTTGGTGTATCAACTTCTCAAGGGCGTAACTTTGGCATACGATCTCTGTGTGGGGCGCACGATAGCTTGTTGGAAATGTATCTTAGAGGAGATTCAGTTTTGGGGCTCAATTAGAGGCTTCAAATATTGTTGAGGAGATCGATCCTGAAAAACCTTCATTTAGGCCCTCAAAATGGCCCCATAAGTTAAAAATTGCTAAAAATAGTAAATTGCCAAATTTGCCAGAAAATTGTTTTGAGCCAGTTGGAAGAGGCGGGTGGCCACTGATATCCACCTAGATCAATTGTAGTGTACCCATTCACTACTCAGGTTTCCACACCTCTCAGGTTACCATTTTGTACATGGAATTTACATAATTCATACTAGAATTATAATCAAATGCATTTAACACAATTAAACACACTTAAAACTCAGAGTAAAATATATGGGTACTGCTATAATTAAACAAGTCATAGCATTCAGCATTAATTCATTTACACAGCGGAAAACATGATATATAAACAACACAGTCATGCTCAACATGATCAAAGCATAATTCAATATACTTATCTTTTAACAACTGTAGAAATCACCAACCAAGTGAAGGCCTTCCACGAACCTCCCATCCTTAGACCACACTGTTCATCAGCTCAATAGTAGGTCACCCCCGAGCTGGGACTGAGCTCCACCCCAAGGCAAGGAATCCTAGGCTAGGCTGAGGTTACAGGGAAGATAGCACATACACAACCATCAAGAAGAAATCTCTCCCAGGAATCTCCCACGCTCACTGCCCACAGACCCTCATTCCCCACATGATTGTTCCACCCTAGGAGAGTGCACCTTCTCTGTCACCTAGACAGTCCTTCGGCTGCCAGTCTCCCTTACCTTGGGTTACAGGAACAGACCGGACCAAAAGTCTCCGGGCTCTATGGCAGCTACAGGGTTCCCTCCAGGAGTTCTCTTCTCCCTCTGCGCACTCTCTCACCTGGAGGAGTCACTCATAGGCCAACAAGCCTCACGCAGTCCAGTACTGCGTGGTCACAACAATCCACAGGAAACACAGACAAATGCTTCCCAAAACGGTTCAGCGGTCACAGGGTGATCTTACGGTGATGTTTTCAAAACAGGCTCCACGCACAGACTAGCTCATCTTTTTCCCGAACAGCAAGGGATTCTGCCACTCGAGTTCAACTCAGGCTTAATGCACACACAGGTTTTCTCAGAGACAGACATAGACTCATCGCTCTCAACAGGGTGTACACGGTTTCTTTAGACCAACACAGGCTTAACGGCTTCCGAGTTAAACCAGGGTATTCTGGCAGATGGCTTACCGGTTCTACGCTCAGAGGTTCAAGTCAGAATGGAGAGGATCCCCCCCGCAGTTCAGCTCGACTCTTATATTTTCATGCACCAGGGTTGACACTTGTCACCCTAAGAACTACTTGCGTACCACAACGTGCATCCCCTTTGCACGTTCCCTTTCCAAAACTTAGGATAACAAAAATGCACATGTCTCTTTTAAAATAATATTAAAATATTATTTCCCAGGCTTAGCCCCTAGGCTCATCACTCAGCCCCTTTCCCACCTTCCAGCCCCTAATTCCTTGCCCACTCTGTGGACGCTCATTCCCCCATCACTCATTCATTGTGGTCGGTCTGCACTGGCGGTGTTTATATTTTATTAATTGATCTGCATACATACAAGTACATCAACAGGCTCCTGGCCTTCAACACTTAGGCTCCCTGGCCTATCAAAACACATAAGCCTATAGCTTATGCAAAACTTGGCTCACCAGCCTATAGAACACATTTACAATTCTTTGCATATAACATGATCCGTAACGGGGCTCGGCCTTGGGGACACTACATCAATCATACTTCCTTAGGAAGCAATGATTTCYATTTCGTTAAGTTCCTGAGGGAGAGGGGAAAGAAATTGAATCTTGGTGCGTTGCTTGCCTTGATTGAGACGTTGCATTGTGGAAGGATTTCATGAATCTATTGCTAGCAGGGTTGAATCTATTAAACCAGTCGGGTTTTTGGGTGTAGAAGAAATCTTTGTGCTTTGTTTCATTCTTGTCGACCTGATTCTGTTGGATAAAAGGTTCTTGGGCCGAAGTGGTAGTGGTTGCAGTATCCTTCGGTTCACCTTTTGAACAGATTGTGAAGTTCAGTTGAATTTTGTAGTATGAGATACTACCTTGCATCATTGTTTAGGTGGGAAAATAATTGGAACTACCTTTGGTATCCTATAGAGATGACCCCCCAGAGTAACAATGGTACTACGGGGTCAAGACTCATAGATAACATGGTTCTTCCACATATATGGTTGGCCCAAGAGAACATAAAAGACATCCAATGGGGAAACATCATATAATATCTCATCCTTGAAGGGTTGGATGTCATATGACAATCGACACCACAGACTGACAGAAAGTTCTCATCCTTGGAGAAGCCACCCGATGTTGTATGGTTGTGGGTGTGGTGTTGTGAACAATTCCAACTGTTTGAAAACCTCTGCTGAGATGAGGTTTTTCTTGCTTCCACTGTCAACAATAAAATGTAGTGAGGTCCCCTTCACCGACATCTATGAATGAAAAATGTGCTCTCTCTCTTCAGGATCTATTGGTTCTTCTGGTTGAATTGTTGTGGTTGCGACAATAGCAGTGGGGTTTGCATCAATGAGTTGTCTTTTATCATTATTTTCTGAATGAGATTTTGAATCAAGGTTTGGCTCCTTGTATTTGATCTCGGCCACCAATGACTATTTTGAGCGACATTCATCAGTGTTGTGCCAGGGGATTTTGTGGAAATCACACCATTTTCTGGTGTCCTTCTTCGTATTTTTGTGACTCTTCTTTTCCTTTGGCTTGGAATGGTTTTCGGGAGATTGTTTGCTAGGGCTGTCTTTATCATGGTTGTTGTAGATTTGCAAACCTAAACTCTCGTTTGTTCTGGTGCTTAAATTTCTGCTCGATTTTAACATCATATCGATAAGCAACACCGAGTGATGAGATGTCCAGAAAATCCATTTCAGTTTGGATTTATCTGTGTAGAGCCCCATGGTATTTCAGAATGAAATTTCATTCGGAGTCTTTGATACCCAGCGTGGTGCGCAAGGTATGGAAGGTATTGGTGAACTCTGAAACTGCTTAGCCCCTCTCTTCTCGTAGTGTGGCCTATCTCATGTATTGGTCCTCATATTTTCCAACAGGATAATATTGTTCCTTTACCGCATCCACAAAAAAATCCCAAGTGGGATCGTCCCCATATATTTGAGATTCCTCTATGGAAATTTTATCCCAGTAAGATTCCCACCAATGTTTTACATGAGGGAGAGCCTTAAGGAGTGTGAAGTTGATCTTTTCCCTATCGGATAAATTATGAACAGAGAAATAACCTTCTAGCAGATTTAACCATTTTTCTAGGGCATCCACATCTATCTGTCATTCAAATATGGGAATATAAAAATTAACTTGTACCTTGAAAGGTAAGGTGCCTCCAAAGTGGTTGCTTAATGAAGACGTGCCTGTTGTTATCGACAAGCGTTGAAGAATGTGGGAAAAATTCTCCATCATTTCATCCCTCTGTCGCATGAGAGATTTCTCAAGCAACAGATTAATATAATTGTTTGCTCTGCCGTTTTTCTTTTCTTCCGCCATGGAGGGTTTCTTCGGCATGCGAGAGCGATTGTCCTCAAGAGAGACAAGCTCGATAACCAACTTTCTATACTCATACCTCGTCGGGGAAATTCATTGAAAAGTGATCAAGAGCAACCTACTCTGATACCACTGATCTGGATTATTTTTGGCATGAAATGAGGGCAGAGATATAATAAAGGAATGTAAAAATATATCTTGGAAATCCAATAATATAACAAAAATGTATCAGATATGCAACCATAAACACAACTATACAGTAATACACAATTTCTATTAATGAGTGAAATGTACAAAACTGTAGAATGGTGGCAGATTATCTCTAAGAAGAGATGTGACGGCTACTTGCATTTGCAAGAAAATGATTTTACAATGAGGCTCCAAAGACATTTTTATCATAAATAAAATCCAAAACCCTAACCCCGGAAGATGAAAAGCCAATAGTTTTGTGGACCCTGTTTTGGGTAGTTTGGTGTATCAACTTCTCGGGGGCATAACTTCGGCATATGATCTCAGTTTGGGGTGAACGATAGCTCATTGGAAAGGTATCGTTGAGGAGATTCATTTTGAGGGATCAATTAGAGCCTTTGGATATCATTGAGAATATCGATCCTGGAAAAACTTTATTTAGGCCCTCAAAATGGCCCTGGAAGTTAAAAACTGCTAAAAATAGTAAATTGTCAAAATTGTCAGAAAATTGTTTTGAGACAGGTGGAAGAGGTGGGTGGCCACCAATATCCATATGCATCAAATTCACCTCAATAGATGTAAACTGTAATGATTTATAAATAAATCTTCATTTCCTAAGTTTCAAAGGACAAAAATTGTTTTTGCCTCAATATAAGGCCAAATAAGACCTCAAATTTAAAACTTAGGATAAAAATTGAATTGTAGTTGAGAAAATTATATAAATTTGTTGAAACTTTAGTTAAAAGAGTTATATAAATTAAATGACAATTATAAATTTTATATGAAAATGACATCCCATTTAAAAAAACTTGTGATAATTAACAAATCAATTATAGAAAGCTATCAACAACTCATCATAAACATCGACAACCAGAAATGGAAGAGAAATATAAATCAAATAATAATTATAAATATCTTCTCATTTTCTTACTTAAAAAGAAACACATTTTCTTCCCCTCTATATGATTTATTGAATTGGATTGATAAATTCAAAGTGTATAATGGACTATTGAGCTCATTATTTACACATCTTATATATTAATAATTAACTTGGTTTAGTTCACATGGTTGGAAGGAATGCTTTTTATCTCATATAACATGTTGAACTCAAAGAGGAGAAATACCATCCTCCCAACTAGAGAAAGTACTTTGGAAAGAAAAATATGTATATCAATATATTATATTGTCTTAGTCTCATAATATGACTATTTCTAATCAATAGTATAAATTTTGACTATGTATATATTACAAAATAGTATTCCATATTCCATATTATAATGTAAATATAACAATGCCCATTAAAAAACTACAAAATTTATATAAAAATATTACCATATGATAGAAGAATAAAATGGAAATGTTATTTTTAAGGATATATTTGAGTTAAGGTGCATTGATTTTAGTGATGATTTAGATAAATCAAATAATTACATTAATTTTGACAATGATATAACGCATAGGCATCAAGTAGTTTCATTTATGAGAAAACATACAACAATACGGTACATTGATTTGAGTGATCCAATGAAGTCCACTCCTTTATTTTCTTGGGTGTGATTCATTTGTTAGTATTTACACATTAAAATGATTATAATGGTAAGATATATAGAATGCTAAGATACATAAAATGTATTAAAGTCAAATCCATTCAATAAAATGCAAATAAAATTGTGAGGAACATATGAGGTTAGAGAAAGAAACTATCAATATTAGAAAGCAAGAGACATAGGGTATGGGGTTAGAGAAAGAAACTATCAATATTGGAAAGCAAGAGAGATAAGGTATGACTTTCATTGCAATATGTTGAGTTAAAGGTTTAAATGGACTTCAAAATCAACTTCATTTATCATGTAATCTATATGAAAAGATTGAAAAGCTAATAATTGTGGTTAAAAGAAGAGTTAAGAAAAAGAGATTGAAATTGGTCATTATTTAATCTATTTGTTCTTTATTATATGCATTCTATTAATTTCTTACTATTCATTTTTTCATCATAGAACATGTTGCTTTATTACTATTCACCATAATTCTCATACATTTTTCTTGATAGTATTCTCCATATTAAAGATCCATCTTAACTCTAAGTTTATCAAAATCTTCGAGTAATCAAATTGCTTGAGGTATAAACTGTTAGTTTTAATTCGATTCTAAAATATGTGGAGTAAAAAATTCTTCAAAAGAATCGAAATTTAGATGCCAAATGGATCATACCTCCGACCATTGATGTTGCTTGAGTTTGACTAATTGTTGTAGAAGTTTTCCCAGTTCCACACTAATTTTGCTTCCAGTATGGCACTTCCAAGCTCTGCTCACTCTGATTGATGGTGTAAGACTGAAGGGACATTAAATGAATGAAGCAAGCTTGGGGACCAAAATGAAATCTTTATAGCCAAGCTTCCATCAAGCTTTTGTTGACTAACTGTTAACTATTCCACATATCTAGGTAGAGAACCGTATGGAGTAATGGACCATTCCAGAAGCTCCCAAATGAGAAAATAGTTCTAGTTGGTTTCCAAACGAGCTGTGGCAGTTGAGTAACAGTTTGAGTTGGTTTCCGAATGAACTGTTGGCGGTTTAAACAGTTAAGGGAGCAGCGGTTCAATACAGTTAAGGTGGTTCCGGTAGGTTGGTTTCCAAATGAGCTCCGATGGTTCAATACGGTTACAGGAGCTTACATTCTCCCACTTGGTCCACACTTCCAATCTTAATGTCTCATCTTAAAACCTATTGATAACCTATATTAAGTAATAGATACATGAATCATGGCGATAAGTCCTCTTATGACGAGTATTATCTTCCATGTATTACTATGTATTTATTTCTCTTATAATTCATGTGGCAAGAATTTCTTAATGAATAAACCTTATGTTTAATCTTGGTCCTACACAGATGAATTCTTTCAAATCAAATTAAGGTGCACATAAATATGAGGAAAACATCACAATAATTAAGAATTTCATTAAAATAACATTGTCCATACAATGAGAAACTACATAATGGAACCAAGTCCCATATTCATTACATGCTCCTTGAATTTAAACGGTGGCATGCCCTTAGTCAAAGGATCAACGATCATCAACTTAGTGTTGACGTGCTCAATGACCACTTTCTTTTCTTTAACACGTTCCCTTATGGCTAAATACTTAATGTCGATGTGTTTATTTCGACTCCCACTTTTGTTGTTTTTAGCCATAAAAACAACAGTTGAATTGTCACAATACATTCTAAATGGCTTGGAGATAGTATCCATAATTCTAAGCCCAGAAATGAAACTCTTAAGCCATACACCATGTAAAGTAGCCTCAAAACAGGAGACGAACTCGGCTTCCATAGTGGAAGTGGCAATCAAGGTCTGCTTGGCACTCCTCCATGATACAACTCCACTGGCCATCATAAAAATGTATCCCGACGTTGATTTGTGTGAATCAACACATCCAACAAAGTCAGAATCTGAGTAGCCAATTACTTCCAAATTGTTCGTCCGTCTATACATAAGCATGTAGTTTTTGGTTCCTTGAAGGTGCCTCATTACTTTCTTTGCAGCTCTCCAGTGGTCTATACCTAGATTACTCTGATATCGTCCCAACATTCCCACAAAAAATGCAATGTCGGGTCTTGTGAAGAC
>ML789484.1:24998-41856 GCA_009831015.1 Picea engelmannii | reverse complement strand
CATGCATTGAATCATAAATGACATTGTTTTGTAAATTAATGCAGTAAAGAACATCAGACAAAATACCATTCCCAACACAATCAGATTTATAAAATAAACTGAAATATATTTCTGAAAAGTTGAAGGAATATCCAAAAGGTACAAGCCTTGAAACTGAAATCAAGTTTCTAGAAAAACTTGGAACATAAAAGATCTTTTCTAATTCTAAAACAAAACCACTACTTAAAGTTAAATAACATGTTCCTATAGATTCCACATGTGAGCCCATCTTGTTTCCTGATAAGATGCTTTGCTCACTTCCCACTGGCTTCCTTAGGTTTTGCAAACCTTGCAAGGAATTTGAAATGTGAATTGTTGATCCAGAATCAATCCACCAGGTGTTAATATTGACATTGACCATATTAGATTCATAACAAATGAATGAGATTGTATCACCTTTGTCTGCAAGCCATTTCTGAAATTTGGCACATTCCTTTTTCATGTGTCCCTTCTTTTTACAGAAGAAACACTTGGAATTCTTCTTGATATTAGCTTGGGGAGGTACTTTACCTTTCCCTTTCTTACTGGCTTGAGATTTTCCCTTTCCATGCGTTGCCAGCATTGCACTTTCTCCTAGTTCCATCACCAGTTGCTCTTCCTCTTGAACACACATGGTCATGAGTTCATTAATTGACCATTTATCCTTATGTGTGTTGTATGAAATTTTGAAGGGTCCGTATTGGTGCGGAAGGGTGTTCAGGATGTAGTGCACCAGGAAAGACTCTGATATTTCAACCTCGAGTTTCTTCAGTTGAGCCACAGTGTCCCTCATTTGCATGATGTGCTCGCGCACACCTTTCACACTGGTGAGCCTTGGGGATGAGAACTTCATAATTAGGGTGCTTGCTAGTGCCTTGTCTGAAGTGATGAATTGATCATCAATGGCTTTCAGCAAGTCTCGTACCTTTTCATGCTGATCAACGGAACCATAAATACCAGCTGAAATTTTAGTCTTAATGAACATCATGCTTAGGCGATTAGATCGCTCCCATCGCTCATAAAGTGTGATGTCCACTGTAGTGCTAGTATTAGTGAGTGCTGGTGGTTCATCTTTCCTAATAGCATAATCTATGTCCATCCACCCCAAATGAAGGAGAACTCTCTCATTCCAGACCTTATAGTTATCTCCCTTAAGTTCAGGGACATCACAACGAATTTCAAAGAAATTTGCAGGTTGTACAACTGCATAAAATTAAAGATTACATCCTTACGTTAAAATTGAGGCCAGCAAAAATAAAATAAAATTTCATGCTTTACCAATGTAAATTCATGCTTAAATTTGAATCTAATGACATAAAAATTGCCCGTGGGCTAAATTTCCAATTCAAGCATATTCAATTATTCTATCATAGATTTGAACTTCATGATAAAACTATTAATTCATAATTCCTATGGGTAAGTTTATTATATTTAGTATAATTAATTACAATTTATGTCTAAATATTCCTTATGTGATCCTAATCAATCATAATATATAATATTATTTAATTAGAGATGTTGTGGCTATTATATAATCAATTAAAAATTATATGGATCACTAGACATTATTTCTTTTATACATAAAATTAAGTTGATATGAGAATAATTATAAATTGCATAAATAAAACTACAATATTCATGCATAACATTCAACGATGTATACTCATTCAAAATAACATGTTTTTAATTAGAGGTTAAGAAAGAAATTATTTTAATGACCATAAAAGATCACCCGGATTGCAATTCTAACTATTGTGTGACTCAGGCAAAGTGTACATATGCTATTCTCCTTAGGGAAAAACGTATAGTAAAATAACCTAAAAACGCACAGCAATGCAATGAAACCTCTCAACAATTTCATTTAAAAATGTACAACCAAATTATAAAAGAAAGATGCACAGAAATGTATGGTTCTGCCATCTTAATATGGATATGCATACAACAATATGCATTAAATGTGAAGAGAAAATGCAAGGAAAACCTAATAGGGACGCACTGAGACAGAATAAACCTGTCTTTCTCCAAAACACCAAGGCAGAGATAAAATCTGCTCTGATACCAAATGTTAGCTTTAATTCGATTCTAAAATATGCGGAATAAAAACTTCTTCAAAAGAATCAAAATTTAGATGCCAAATGGATCATACCTCTGGCCATTGATGCTGCTTGAGTTTGACTAATTGTTGTAGAAGTTTTCCCAGTTCCACACTAATTTTTCTTTCAGTATGGCACTTCCAAGCTCTGCTCACTCTGATTGATGGTGTAAGATTGAAGGGAAATTGAATGAATTAAGAAAACTTGGGGACCAAAATGAAATCTTTATAGCCAAGCTTCCATCAAGCTTATGTTGGCTAACTGTTAATTGTTCCACATATCTAGGTAGAGAACTGTATGGAGTAATGGACCATTCCAGAAGCTCCCAAAAGAGAAAACGGTTCCAGTTGGTTTCCAAACGAGCTGTGGCAGTCGAGTAACAGTTCGGGTTGGTTTCCGAATGAACTGTCAGCGGTTTAAACAGTTAAGAGAGCAGCGGTTCAATACAGTTAAGACGGTTCCAGTAGGTTGGTTTCCAAATGAGCTCCGGCAAGACGGTTCCAATAGGTTGGTTTCCAAATGAGCTCCTACAGTTCAATACGGTTACGGGAGCTTACATAAACCTCACCTCAAATTTTAAAGAATTTAATCCTTCTAAATATTTGAAAATAAAAAATTAAATTAAATCTAAACTATTATAATTGAATATTTGTATCAACAAATCTTGTTTGTTTCATTCTTCCACAATGCAAACGTTGTAATGGGGAGATATGAAAGAATGAAACAAACAAGATTTGTTGATACAAACACTGGTAATGGATACCAAGAGTCGTACGTGTTGGTTGTGAAGCCTGATTATCTTCCTGATTCAAAGGTCCTTGCTTTCAGCTGTGTTTATACTCCATGAAGTATTTACACCCCAGAAGTATGTACACTCTTCTTCGCGGGGGAGTGCAGAGGGGGGGTACCCCCTCTGCGGGGTCTGGGGGCAAGCGGGCCCCCAGCGGGGGTTCGGGGGCGAAGCCCTCGAAGCAAAATTTGCCTTGTAAAAGTATATTGTAATTTCATTGTAAATCTGGACCGTTCATTATAAGGTCGCAGATCTAACGATAGAGATTATGTTAGGTTTTTTTTCCTTAGAAGGCAACCCTCTTTTATGAGGGAAATGTATTACGGCTATGATTGATGGTGAATATTGTATTCTGAGAGAGGAAACTTTGAGAGAAAGAAGAGGAAGTTACAACGGGTTTTGTTGTAGGTTGTATCCCTTCATTTGCTGGATAATAATAAAGGAAGGACCTGGCAATTTCTCTGGTGGACGTAGCCCACACTGGGTGAACCACGTAAATCTGTGTCTCTCTTGTATTGTGTGTCTTCTGTGTTTTGTTTCTGCATTTGTTTTATTTTATTGCTCCGCGGTCCTGTTTTTCTAACAGTACGGGGAAGATAATGGAAGAATGAGAGGAACAATAATTTAGTAAGATGAAGAAGAACGAGTGTAATGGGATGGATGAGAAACTTAAGTGATGGAATTCCCATGTTTTGTAGCCCTAATATAACAATTGGGTGATATTTATTGCTTGGCCTTATATAACTAAGATGAAAAAGAACACATGTATTGAGATGGATGAGAAACTTAATTGATGGAATTCCCATGTTTTGTAACCCTAATATAACAATTGGGTGATATTTAATGCTTGGCCTTATATAAACAATTATGCCTATAGTTAATTATGTGTATATTTATTGGAAATGGTGAGAATTAATGGTTTTTTAATCACATTAAAGTTTTTAATGGTCACTATACTATTGTATGTGCTTCCAATATTCATCGTGGTCACAAAGGTTGTGATTTGAAGTATTAACTTGCTTACATGACAAAAGATATCATATTCATTATTAAAAAAAGTTATTAACATGATTAACATAACCATACAAGATGATATTACTAATAACCACTTTACATTTAGGAGGTTTCAAATAATGTTAAGTTTTTTACTGGGGCGTTCCCTTCTTTGCCAGGTTGGGTGAGTGTGACGCGATGGAGTTCCCTTCTAGACCACTAGCCCAACGATGATCATATGATTAACTTATTAATTTATCGAATCTTCACAGGCGAGTTGATTTCAGGGGTGAATGTGTACAAAGGAAAATGCAGCTTAATTGAGGACACTTCAAATGGAAGGCTATGGAAATGGTAGCGTTGATTGAAGGTAATTTCTGGATTTGTATATCATGTGTGGACTGAAATAGGGATTTGAAGATTGATATAATTTGTATTAAAATTAGCTGGTTTGGAGATTCTTCATTGAGTGTAATTGCATAGCTTCTTAAAATTTGAAAAAGAATCCTGAAGTAAGTCTTATAAGAAGCTTGAGGCACCTGAACAGACCTTCACAAGAAGCTGGAGGAAATAATTTGTGATTGTGGCAGTAGCTACCTTTATTGTTCTAGTTATGAAAACACCTATGCCTCCTTCATTTTCTGAATTTGTGTATCCATTTTTTATATTTAATCAAAAATTCTTTTTTCCAAATTATTATTCCTATTATATGCATCTCAACAATGCTTTCTCTTCTTAGTGTACTTATCACAAGGGTTTAGTCAGTGTCTTGAAGCACATGAAGTAAGGGAAATTTAGTTTTGGCATTTGAATATCAAAGAAGAATATATGGCAACAAAAATAAATGCACTTATCCCTCCTCGCTTGCTTCCACTATAAAAAAGATCCAGATTTCAATTTTCTGGTTGTAGATCCAGATTTCAATTTTGTGGTTGTAAGATTTGAATTTTCTAGTTGTAGATCTAGATTTCAATTTTCTGGTTGTAATCTGTTTAATCTGCAGGTTTGTTTTTACAATAATAATGTTTAATGTGCATGTTTGATGTTTATATAGATATATTGGATTTATTGATTTATTATTGTTTACAATTTATTGATACCATTCTGATTTATCTACAGGTTAGATAGCAATGACCAATGTCGATTTCTCATTTAGGTTTATGATTTACAGTTTATAGCGATCTGAAAATGGATCTGGACGTATCAATTGATCTTGTTGTTACTGTTCTGGTAAAAGAATTCCGAACTGTATTTTAGTCTTCTACCTATAATACTTAAGAAAATACCACCGAGCAGAGCCCTCTCCCTAAATTCAATAATCTTAGGATTCAAAAGAAAATCTTAGCTGGTTCTATAATACTTAAGAAAATACCACCGAGCAGAGCCCTCTCCCTAAATTCAATAATCTTAGGATTCAAAAGAAAATCTTAGCTGGTTCTAAAATTTAACCGTTAATGTATGAGTGGGTGATATTTTCATGTAAGGTTAATGTATGATTGTGTGTTGATATTTTCATGTTAATAAAATCAATTTAGGGTTTTGAAATATTATTTACTTAATTACCTTTTTTTAGTTGCAATTGCTATGGGAAAGTCAATTAGTAATTGCAAAATAGTGTATTCTAATCTTAAAATAGTAAGGTCAATCTTTAGTGTATGATGTAAAAGGTTTCATAAAAAGGTTGTAGTTTTGTTATAAAAGGTTTAATATAAGGTTATTGAGGTAAGGTCAATCTTTAAATTATGAGGTAAAAGGTTTCAAGGTAAAAGGTTTCATAAAAAGGTTGTAGTGTTGTTATAAAAGGTTTCATATAAGATTTTTTATTTGTTGTAAAAGGTTTCCAAAAAATATTTTTACTTGATTTTTTTAATATATTTGAATTTAAGTAATAAATTATAAAAAAAAATTAAATATTTTAAAATGAAATAATTTTTTCATCAAAAATAATTTAATAATTTATACTAGTAAAAATTATTTATTGATATAGATTTATTTAGATATCAATTATTTTTATAAAATAATTATTGCTAATATTATCTATTTATATTAATCACTTTTATAAAATGATAATTGTTAGATATTATAGATTAGTTTCTTTAAAAATCTTGAAGAATAGATTTTTTACCAACTCATAACTTTGCCATTTACTATTTACAAATTGCAACATATTATCTTCCAGAGTGGCAAAAGTTCCTCCTCGAAAAAAATGAACGCCAGCACAGCACGTTGGGACACGTTAGAATTCATTTTAAATTCCACGAAAACAAAACTCCTCGAAGACAAGTGTAAATAAGAGAATTACAGCTCGTCGATATGTACTCCTTCCCTTGTCAATAAGTTAAGATAAGTCAC
The DNA here is from genome assembly GCA_009831015.1 of Picea engelmannii. Taxonomy (NCBI): domain Eukaryota; kingdom Viridiplantae; phylum Streptophyta; class Pinopsida; order Pinales; family Pinaceae; genus Picea; species Picea engelmannii. The sequence continues at coordinate 35,610 of ML789484.1, read as the reverse complement.
CAGACGACAATTCCTATTAACTATCAACCAAAATGTTCAGGTAACGAATAGGTGTATGTTGTTTTTAGCATTAGGCACCCATTAGATTTCGAGGTATTTTCAAAGGCAAGCTCACTCTCGAATCGCGTTTTGCCATCGAGAAGATCAGAAGGAGAAAAGAGAGTCAATCCTGGACCATTCACTCAAACTGAGCAGTATATATCTTTATTCCTTGAACGAGCGTAATGTTCGGTAGCTGAAGCAAAACATAGCAAATATAATAATATAGCTAGATTATACAGTCATTCAATCAAGAACAACAAACATATAATTTGATACACTGATTTATGTAGAAATTCAAATTAGAAAAAACTTACTAGTAATGATTATTAGTAATGATTATTGGTCTTCACACTGGTTGCTCTTCAGCTTTTATTGTTCATTGCATTTATATTGTCCTCTACTTTTATAGATATGCTCGTATATATAACATCTATCACTCAATTATACAGACTGATCATAAATAAATAACATACTTACACAAACAATTCACATACATGTACATACCCACGTACATCTGCAGTCACATATGGGAAAATTAGTTAACATGTTTCCAACAGATAATGCTGCTAAATTGCTTATTGTGCAACTAACCGAGGATTGAATAGGGAATCCCGCACCCAAAAAGATGAATGGAAGGATCATCCTGTGTTTATCATCAGATCAAATTAGTACTCAGGCTGCCTGTGGATGGATAATCTGTACTATTAGTAGATAAGGATAAAATAACAATTGAAATAGCTGTTGTAGATGAATGTTTGGATTATGAATGACCCTGCCCTGAACATCCCCTCCCCTCTCCTCTCATCTCAGAGGACTTGGAGATCACAGAAGCTAGCAAGGGGGAAGGATGGTTCAAAGTATTTTCCACTCAAAATTTGTTGGGTGAGGAGTCTGTTTGCCTCGTCAGTCCAGTGGACCCCGTCCCAGCTGATGTAGGAGGCTGGATCCGAACAGGACACCGCCTTCACAGTGTTCCCCTTGATGGTACCAGTGGATCCACACTGTATTGCGTAGTTGTAGTTATACTTGCCTCCAACTCCGCAGCATGCTGCAGTGGTGGCCTTGAACCCTGCATTATATATAGAGATTAGATGTTGTATTTTTCTGTGGAAATAACTCTCTAGAAATTTAAAGGTACTTCCTCATTCACAGGATGGTATCCATAGTGTATGTAACTCCATAAAAATCTAACTACAACCTACACAGAAGGTCAGATTATTAGAAAGTTATAGTCACAAGAAGGGCGTGGGAAAAGGAGTTTATAAATAAATAAATACCATATGTAGAGGGATTGGCGAAGAAATCATAGATAATGTCGTATGTATCGATGTAGATAATGCTGGCGTCTGTCAGTTGTTTGCGGATGGAGGAGAGCTGATATCGGAGGATTGTGTTGAAATGGAGAACTGCGTCGTTGTAGGAAATGGAGCAGCCATGCTGATCGAAGTCGTTCGAAGAATGGGAGAAATAAGTGAGCCAGAAGGGACTGCAGCCTTGAGGCTCAACGCCCCTCACCAGAATAGTCCTTGCTCCCTCATTGTACAAAGCCTGCACAGCTCCTACAATAGTTCTTGCAACCTTTGGAAGAATGATCTCCTTCACTTGGGCGGTGGTGAGTTTGAGGTTCATGTATGCGTAGCTGAAGTCATTGCCCCCGATATCTATCGTGTAAATCCCGCTTCTGAATGCTTCCTCGCTTGGGAGAAAGCTTACAGGGCCTGTAATATTTTTCCAGCAAATTCTCAATTCAATATAATTCAGTTTAGTATTAAAAACCTATTACTCATGCTATTTAGATTGCTGAGATATTTGGCAGTCATATATTCAAATCCCAGGGGAAAGATATGTATATATAATTACCAAATTCCATGGAATCGGGCCAATTAGTATGGAAATTCAGAAATTCAGTTTGTCTTATTTGGTTGCTGAGCATATAAAATCGATCCAAATTCAAAACTCAAAGCTTCAGTAAAAAATGAAAGAGCATTTCTGCTGTAGCTACCACCAGGAAAGGGAGCAACTCATTAACCTCGTCATTGTACGTCACTGAGAGCCCTCGGCGCATCAGACATACTGGGAAGCGTAATTGGGGAAGGAAAAAACTCTTAGATGAAAAGCAACTCAGTCCAGTGGGTTTTTAATTTGACGTCTCGGTAGAATATAATATAATTATATTATTACTTTAAAAACCGTGGAATGCCGGCGAGAATGTAATATTATTTTATTAATAATTAACTTACCATTTGCCTGGATGGCGAGAACCTGTTGCTTGAAGACCTTGAACTGATTGATCTGAACAGTGAGAGAGATGGGAGCAATGAAAGAATCGGTGTCACGAGCAGTAGCACCTGCCGCTGCAAAGTTGGCTCCATGCCCAAAATCTGAAGCCACCGACTGTAAATATGGACTCAGAAACGGTAATCCCAAAGCCTGGGCTGCAGCATCGATCATGTTCCACAATTAATTAAATACTAAACGTCCTGCTCAGAACTGAATGAGCTGCTATTAGTACAGCGCATACAGTAATATTTTTCAATGCAGCAAAGATCAGCATAGTAACTGAATTAACGTACCAAAGAAATCTATGGACAACCTTCCGTCGCTGTATCTGTTTACGGGTTTCCCGAAGTAGGTTTGTCCATAGGGAGGATTTTCTGCAAGCTCGTTGTAGGGAAACACAACGTGAATGGCACCCGTATCAGATGTGGAGTCCCCAAAATTAAATATCGCGGAGTAATTACAGCGGGCATGAGACATTATTGGAAGAAGAGCCATCGATATAAAAATGCTCACTGACAGATATCTACTCATTTTCTGCTCCGTTTTGTCGGTCTCCAATGTCGACGATAATCCTCTCAGAGAAGTTTACACAGATGAGACTGGGTATGTAATGGACAAGGTATTGAATGCATTTCCTAAAGTAAAACTTAAGCTCTGGAACGAAGAACTCCAGCGCCAGGTCCGAACACTATAAACAACAAAGCCCTGACGTTCCCGTCAGTGGTGACCACTCGCATTAGGTAACGAACGAGGCATCTTCCAGTCTATCGACATTTCTGTCAGGCAATACAACTATTACAGACATACTGGAAGACCCCGCAAAGTAACGAGGGAAAGGGACTTAACGTGAATCAAACCTAACACCATGTCTGTATTAGGTCAACCAAGATTGCTTTATTCAAATGCTTAAGCGTTCGACCTCATATATGAATTCAAGATTTCATGCCACAAATTTTACTGTATCAGAATGCTATACCGAAAGTATGTTTTCTAGCATATTCCGAAGTGGATATAGTGTTTACTTTATGCCAATTAGATTAAGAACTGACCTCAAAGCGATCTAAGTAATTGAAATAGCTTTAAAATAGGTAAAACAAAATTATTGATGATGAACATTCCCAGTTTGAAAAAAATGTTAAAATTCATGCTTATTACTTAGATATAATGGAGTTTTAATCAAATAGAGAAGGATAATAAATATGGTAAATTTACATTTCAAAAACTAAATATTTATTATATATATTTACATTTTATTTTAGTTTTTAAATATAATTTGAATTTATTTTAATGATATTATTTATTTATTTTCAATTAAAATAATATAGAAAAATCACAATTATCTTTACATTTGTAATTAGTTAGAAAACTTAATTTAATCTTCTTTTTTTAATAAGGAAAAACTATATTATTATGAACAAGATATACAACTATACTTAAGCTTAGTTAATTTTCATAGAAACCATGACATATGTCTGAAAGTAGTGTGTAACTTACTATGCCATAAAGGATTTTTAGAAGTGTCTCTAACATAAAATACCTAATATAAAAGAAGACTAATTTTTTTTTGTAAAAGAGGCTAATTCTTGGCATGAGAACCCTGAAAAAAGGATGGGCCTACAACCTCAGGACGCGCAACAACATTCGAGGATCCTTCCCATGGTTGAGTTGTAGTAGGAGGATGTAAGGTGCCACCATGACGTTGAACGATTTACAGAGAAAACATATGCATTATGTTCCTCCAGGGTCTCCATTATGTTCTTTAAGTGAAAAAATTCCTCATCCTTGGGTAACATTCTGGGAGTCACCATGTTTTTGGTGTGCCAATAGAATTCCAGGGTTCTTAAGAACTTGGAATTTCTTGTTTTAGTGTAGCCCATATATGAAATTAAACCACCCACCTAGTGCTCAATTTCTTCATCATCTTTAAACTCTCTGACCAGTCAGACCTCATCCTCTGGCACTGGTATTATTTCCTGGTCCTCTTTAGGCACAAATTCATGGTAGAAGTATTCAACAATACTAACAAACCTGGTGGCTCCTGACGAACTAGTTGGTGAGGAATGAGGCTTATGGCCATGGGGAGCCACAAGGAAGAGAACCAGGGGAGCGAGAGAGATGAACATAGGAGTGATAAGGGGAAACATCATCGGAAACAACAACCATAATGAAACAATAACCATACCTTCCATATGATTGATGAACCAATTAAAAACTCGAATTTCCATCATTTGTTAGCGAACCAAACCTTCATGGCATGGTTTGGGCATGGGAAACATTATTATGCGTGGGTGTTGTCGGAGCCCTTGGATCATGTAAATTTTCAACCCCAGTGTTCCATCTTTCCTCTCCATTAACTGCATTTATCGACCCTCTAGCTACATTAGCATTGACCATGCACTAACTATCATGCCTACATTCCTCCTCACCTTAATCATACAATGTAATAACTCATTGCTCCCAGTGAAATGCATGGCTCTCTTCATCAAAATTATGTGATTCAACCACTTGTGACATGGGATGAAGAGCCACCACCTCCTCATTCACCACATAATCATGCAAACAAGTTGACACCCAATTCACCACATAATCATGCAAACAAGTTGACACCCAATTCGCCACATAATCATGCAAACAAGTTGACACTCCATCTCAAAATAAAAGCTATCTTCAATATTACTATTACTAGCACAGCCACTAACTCGCGGTTGAGAACGCCGAAAGGTAGCGACTGATAACGCATACCCCCAATATTATATTGAGAATGCGTTCTTTTAATATAAAACGTTTGTGGTAATCCGTCTGTGGTAATATGAAAATTTTGACTGCATTAGGTTGATAAATGGAACTTGGCAATTACACATCCTTACAATAATTTTTTAATGTGATTAGGTAAATGTTAAAAAGTAAACATGTTAACAGATGCCTTGATAAATGCAAGTTATGAACAATAAATCTAATCCATTGATTTTGGAGGACGACTAAGAATATGCCAGCATCTTCAATGCATAGCCATCAGATTAGGGTTTAAGGTTAAATAAGGTTAAAAGATCATTAATTTTGCCCATTGTCAATAGGTGTACGCCTTTCGACTTAATAACTTTTAGCCATTTTATTATTAAATACTTAAATCAATATATAATATTTACATTTATAATTAATTAGAAAAGTTATCTTCAATATTTTTATTATAAGTTTTATTACAAATTTTAACCATTTTGTTATAGAATACTTACAACCAACATATAATATAAACCAAATTGCATCATTTGATACATAGAACGCGTATTTCTCTATGGAGTAAAAAACATAGAATACCATAACCAAATGACAAGAAGACGGAGGTTGTACGTGATGGAGGCTCATATTACATCTAAATGGAAATCAAATCATCTCTTTATCAACAACGTGGCCATCCGATAGAACATGCATTATTTTCAAGAGGTTGTTAATCATGCGTGGTGAGGAAATAGTGGTAATTCAACCAAAACTACAAAGAATTTGGACCTGAAAGTTGAATTTTATCCATCACATGGCTTTGTACCAAGACTACAAAAAAGTTTCACATGCCTTGGTCCCAAAAATACAAAGAAGTTTAAAGAGAAGTTGGATATGAAAGATATTTTTATTTTTCACGTGATTTTTTCGATCACATGGCTTTGTACCAAGACTAAAAAAAAGTTTCACATGCCTTTGTCCCAAAAATACAAAGAAGTTTAAAGAGAAGTTGGATATGAAAGATATTTTTATTTTTCACGTGATTTTTCGATCACATGACTTTGTACCAAGACTACAAAAAAGTTTCACATGGCTTTGTAGGCCATGTACCAAAACTACAAAGAAGTTGAACATGTAAGATGAATTTTATTTTTCACTTGATTTTGTATCAAAAATAAAGAAGTTTCATATGGTTTTGTATCAAAGTTACAAAGAAGTTTTACATGGTTTTGTATCAAAACTGGGAAAAAGTTGGATATGAAAGATGGATTTTATTCTTTAGATGGCTTTATGTCAAAACTACAAAGAAGTTGAACATGAAAGATGAATTTTATACTTCAGATGGATTTATGAAGAAAAAAAAGTGAATTACAAATGAGATTAAACTAGATGATGGTTTTTATTTTTCAATGAATGCCAAGTCAAAGAAAAATATTAAAAACAATGTATGTGAATAACTATCTTAAGTTTATCTTAATTTTAGATATTTCAAGCAAGATTTCTCAATGTACAAATTTTTCCTCAAGTTTTGAACTCTAAAAAAGTTTAGTTCTTCATCGATTTGATCCCTCTCGAAGTTTGATAGATCTAAAGTTAAGATAGATATATTATGTTCTAGTCATTAGCGGTAGTATCAAATTTTATATAAACATCATTATGTATGTATGTGCTCTAGAGAGAGAGGAATTTGACCCTTTTAAATTTATCAAATATTATCTACAACCTAGAGAATATTATCAAGAAGTTCATTTCAAAATTTATATGATGAATAAGGTGAATAATAACAAAGTAACTATGTTCAATGATGAAGAAGGTGAATGGTAAGAAAGTACTAAGATGCACATAAATAATAAGAGATAGATTACATAGTGATCTTCTCAATATATCTTTTGCAACTTTTTTTTTATAGCCACTCTTTTCATCATATCAATCACATGAGAAAGGAAGTTCAAATAAAAGACCATTTAAACCTTTAAGTAAGATATGCCACTATTTTTTTCCAATTTTAGTAGTTGTTTTTTCCAACGTTAATACTTTTGATTACATTGAAATAAATTTCAATGCACTATAGTAAGAGAAACACATGGAACAACTTGGCTCGAAATTATTGATTTTATAAACATTGCAACCTATGCATTATAATGAAATCAATTCACAAAGCAATGGATAAAATTGAAATCAATTTTATCCATTGTGCAAACACTCAAATCAATGCACTACAATAAAATCAACGCAACAAACAAATTAGTCCATTTTACAAATACTAAATTCAATGATAATATCCATTGTACAAACATTGAAATAAAAGCACTATGATTTTTTATCCATTCTATGTCTTCATAGGTTTCATTATAGGGTATTAGGTTTTATATTTCTAATTTCATCATTTATTAAATCAATTCACTAAACCATTTTTCATTATGTCATCTATGAAATCAATGCATTTCTCAAGAAGAACAATGGAAAGAAAAGATGGCTAATGATGGGCATATTTATTCGAGGATTAAAATTTCAATATTCTTCCATCTTCATAAGGGAAATATACACATAAATATCATCAACTATGGATTTACACTCATCTCCCTCACTCATCATTATTGCTAAAGGTAATATTACCCCTAAATCATAAGCTACCCTTTAACCCCTTGACCATATGTTTATTACTTTCATCATGTCAATGATATTTTTTTTTGTCAGTCATCTAGCACATGTTGCTTTTGGATACACCTATTTTCCCTTAGAAATGGTATCAAATCAAATGTCTCTGTATGTATATGAATTTATAGTTCTAGTTTATTGCACTATTTGATGCTCAAGCAACTTGTTTGATCACATGCAATCACATTTCCAATAAGTAACATACCTCTAGAAGTTTGATCCCATAAAATAAATATTTAATTCAGTTAATCCAGATCACAATCCTTTAAATTATTTAACTTGATTGTTGACCAAGTAAAGAACATTGTCAAACACATATATATACAACATAAAAATATTAACGCCACTTCACACTATTGATAAATTGAAATTATCAATGGGTACTATTTCTTTCTTAGTGTCTAGTCTACTTTATGGAATCATATATGCATTTCATGTGTGTTATGTGTTATATTATTTTCATGTTGTAGTGACCAACATCAAACCAAATATGTATGCTTTGTTACTTTCCACATTTTTAAATGTCGAGTTAGGGTCATGGATATCTTTAGGTTTTCGATTGCTCATTTTATAATTTATTAAATCAATGCAATATATCATTTTGCATGGTATCATCATTAAAATCAATGCAATGGTCATGAATAGAAATGGAAAGGCAATTTGGGTGGTCCCATTTTCGCTAGACTATTAATAGATGATACTTTTTCATGTTCATAGGGAGATCTACGCATAAATGTCATCAATTGGGGATCCTAGGGGTTTCACTTGTTGGCCATTATTTATCATGTTCATTTATAAAAAGGGGGTTTAAAATTATGATAAATCAAGTTAATATATATATAAGAGGTATTTTCTTTTTTAATTTGGAGCAAGTTCATAGGTATTGGGGAGGGTAAGTTTAAGGGTGGAGGGAGAGGATGCAAGGGTCAGGGAGAGTTTATAGGTATTATAAATGTTTTATAGATATTGAGCAATGGCTCATTGGGAAATAAATCAACACACAATCAACAATGGTGAAAAACTCTTTCAAAAGAATAAATTGATAATGAGGTCATACCTTCACCTCTTGCTAAGATTTCCTCTAAATCCTTCCTATGGAAAATGAGATTGAGAACCAGAACCCTTGTGTCACATACCTCTATATGTATCCATTGTCCTAACCAACATGTTTTTTTAATCTATATTTATGTACGTATGGTTTTATATCTATTTTATATGCTTTACTAAATGTTGCAAGATGGTTCTATGCATTCATAAAATAGGGAAGAGGTGTTCACCAATTCAAGTGGATTTTCTTGAGTTGGTGATTTTGGTTCATCTGACAAGATTATGATTATCATTTCTTGCATGAATCAAATGTCTAAAATGTAAGTGCATTATAAATTCGCTAGATCTATAAATTTATCCATTTCTATAGCACAATATGTGTAAGTAATCATATGTTGGCTTCAAAATTACATAATACTTATAATAAATATAATAGTAATACTATACATTATCCATATATACTCTACCCCCTATGGATTTGAACTCCTGACCTCCTAAATATAATAATAATTTAATAGCTAAATATTTATTCTTCATTTCTAAAGTTACTAACCTTTATTATTTCTATTATATTTGTGACCATATCTAAATTATTTCCCTATGTATTTGAACTGGTAGCCTCCTAAATATAATAATAATTTAATAGCTAACTATTTATTCTTCATTTCTAAAGTTACTAACCTTTATTATTTCTATTATATATATTTCTATTCTTGTCACCATATCTAAATTATTGTTTCTTTTTTCTTCCATACTTTATTTTTATTAACTATTTCACTTTGTGTTATTTCTTCTATTCTAGCTTTTTAGCATTAAAGTTTATTTTTTTTTATTTTTCATGTAATTAGTATTTTTTGACTTTCCTTTGATTCATCCCTACATTTTTATATTTATATAATTATGGTGCATTTATAAATTTTATTGAAAAAAATTTAATTATGAAATGCTAAAGATTGACCAAAATCAATAACATTATACATTTTGTGATTAAAAATTCTCACCACATAATCTCAAAATAATAGAAGAACATAACAACAAAAACATATTTTAAAGAAAAATATTAATTAATTGAAATAAAAGAAAAAATAGTAAACACTGATATGTTTTCATAAGACAAAATAATTAAAAGTTTAATTGATTCAATCAAATCAAACCATGAAATACACTCATGCATGTGAATTTTTTTTACATACCTTATTAGGTAAGACCTTTAATTGACAACTTAATATAATGGTAAGCACATCAGAACGTGTCCAATATAGTTGCGCATGATCTCATCATCTTACATGTAACCTTGGGGATTGAAATGCACATTTTAAATGTAAAATCCACAAGGAACCTAGATAATTGAATAAATATACCTATATAATTATTGCATCTATTTCTTGTTTTCATTGAATTTTCAATGGACTGAAGGCGGTTATGATTAAGGCATCTAGGTCTTTCTTACCCTACAAATGCTAATAAATTTGTTTTTTTATAATATTACATTTAATTTAATTTTTTTTAAAGTTTATAGTGCATTGACATATAAGTATTATATGTATATGAATGTATTTAAATTTGTTGAGTACTTCTTTTTGTCATAGAATAATCTTACAATTATTAAATATTATTAAATTTTTTTACTAAATTTTAATAATTAGTCTTAATTTCATTTTTATAATAGGAAAATATTATATTGCAAAAAAAAATGAATGAAAATAAAAATCCAAGCTATAAATTTTATTTTATTAAACAACAAATCATAAATAGAAAAATAAATGCAAATAGGAGTCCAAACTATCAATCTTCTTTTATTAAACAACCAAATCATATGCATAAGTCGATAGATGTCCGTATCAAACATGGTATCCACTACACTAAGAGA
>ML789484.1:0-12363 GCA_009831015.1 Picea engelmannii | reverse complement strand
TGTTTCAACACAATCCCAACATCCCTGACCTTGCAAAATGGCTTTCACCTTCTCACTCCAAAAATCATAATTGGGACCAACCAAAGTTGGTGCTTGAATTGACCAAGAACTAGACATTATTTTTCTAATTCCAAAATACCAGCGACAATGAAATATAACTCCAAAAAAACCCCAATGGTATGAAATCACTTTTCAAATAGCAAAGAACCAAACTCCAAATACTTTGATGAAAAATGAGTTTGCTAAAATCATATGTAGCAGCTTTTCAATCAGCAGGGTATTAAACAGCAATTTAAAATCTTACGCAGCAACCTTCTGGAAGAGAGAATGCACACTAGCGCACAGACATCAGTGGACAACCTTCTGGGAGAGGGCGTACACCAGCGCGCAGACAACAACGGACAACGGACAGTCTTCTGGAAGAGGGCGCACACCAATGCGCAGACAGCAGCGGACAACGTTCTGGGAACAACAGGCAGCGTTCAACAAGTTCTTCTTCAAGATCTGGGAGTGGGCACATACAGCGGACTCTCTGCTCCCAACCTCACGCTCTGATACCATGAAAACAATAATTAAAGAAGAAAAAAACTGGAGAATGATATTGGGAATGAATGCTAAGGCTATTGATTTCATATTGAAGTATATAAATAATAATAAGAACAGTTATACCGTTTATGAACGGGAGTAACTGTAAACTAACTGTTTTGCTAACTAATTAAACCACGAGATTACAACTCTTAACAACATCCATATAAAACTCAAAAATAAAAATAAGCCCTTGAGGATAGTCTTCCACCCAGAAACCCGCGGACAGCCAGAAAAACGTGCGGACAGCTGAGGAAAATTATTGATTTGGGAGGATGACTAAGAATATGCCAGCATCTTCAATTGCTCGCCATAAGATTAAAATTTAAGATTAAAAGATAATTAAATGTGCCCATTATCAATAGATATACGCCTTTCGGCGTAATAATGAAAATGTTACAGTTTTATAACCCATTCCCTCTTCTCACATTCGTCGAGGTCTCTTAATAATGAAAATGTTACAGTTTTATAACCCATTCCCTCTTCTCGCATTCGTCGAGGTCTCTCCTATGCATGATCCAGCGGAATGGACGCATGCACAACTGAATGGAAGGAAGCAGAGCTGAGGTAGACGACTGATCCTCGAATCTGGGGTTTTGTTGTCAAACGTTTCAACAAAAACCATCAAATTGACAGTTAAATGGGTTTTCAAATTTGGCAGGTAAATGCATTTGCCAATTCCAATCCTATTTTGTATAACGCCCGAGCGCATGTATGAATTCAACATTATACGCTAAAACCTTTTAAAACAACAGAATAATACACCAAATGTATGTTTTATGGCATATTTCCGAAGTAGATATAGAAGAGATTTTACAGCTAAAAACCGATGAAATAAAATTGCTCTGGAATTCATGGTTTACTTCAAGTACTGGTAAAGCGATCTATCAAATTTAAATATTTTTTTTTTTTCGTTTCTTAATTTTAAAATGATAAAATTCGACAACCATTATTTGTTTTTTCATTTATTTGGACATTTCACATATAACAAAGTATAACTTCTTATAGTAAAATGCAAAGAAACTGTTATTAAAGTTAGGTGCAAAAGAATCTTTATGGAAGAAGCTGCAAAAATATGTCTGTTCTTTGTAAAAAAACTCAATGGAGTGTTTATTAGTGTAGTTTAAAAGTTATATTGGTTTTTGGCAGATGATTTTTTTTTTCTATTTTGTCTAAAATTTGGTGAGGAATGGTTGGATTTGCATATTTTAGTGGCTAAGTTTGTATAATCCTAGTGCCCTAGGAATTGTTTAGCAAGTTTATTCTATTTATGCATTCAAGATTGCAATTTAAACAACAAAAATAGCATTTGTGTCCATATTTACATCTCCAAATTCCAACCAAAAAAGCAAAAGATAGAATGTTTAGCCAACTCCTTTATTATTTAATTTTATTTCATTAAAATTAAAATTTATACTAATCACTATTTTTTGTTGTTCAAAATTCATTTCTGAATGCACAAATATATTCAGCATGGTGATAAAACCCTAGAACACTCAGATTATACAAACCCTGGAACACTCAGATTATACAAAAATAATCCCTCAAATCTAAGATTCTAACAATTTCTCACCTTCAAGAAAAATATCCAGGAAACAAATATTCATTTCATTACTCCTTTTATCCAAATTTAAATTTCACTTTTATAACAACTTTATTCTTAATAATCATCAAATTATCTAAATATAAAAGCTTCATCCATTCAATAAGAAAACAACTCACATTCCAAAGATACACTTATTCCAAAATTCTTCTCATTAAAATATCATAACTAGTCGTTTTTCACCCATCGTGACTATGTAGCTTCCCCACAAATGGTGTTACATCAACTAATGCATACTTTTTTTCCACAAGAAAATTGTGCATTATATTAGAAATATAATCAGTTTACAAAGTTGAGAAGTTCCATTACATTCAAAGGCCATGCCTTAACTTTCCTCCATCCAATAGTCCAGAGATACAAAACCCGAAAAAACACATTACAAAATAACCACTAAGACATCAAGAAGTCTGTCCATAGTAAATTATAACTCAACCATATCCAAAAAATAGGCCTTTCCACATAAAACTGTTGACGCTACTTCCATACTCCCAAACTACCTCCATAGAGACACATAAAGAGTGCAAGAAACAATAGATATGCTAGTACAACTTAATATAAAGACTTTGTCCCTCATGGACAACAATCCACTGATTGTACGTTATAGCTCCAACACGCTCAGAAAGTGCCTTTTTGGATAATAAGTCGGCCTCTTGATTTTCTTCTCTGTAGACATGGGCAAAGGTGATGACAGAAAAAAAGCTTGATGAATTTCTTTACTCGGTCTTTCCAGCAGTCAATAGAAATCACCTACAGAGAACCAATATTATTTATCCAATCAATAATGATTTTTGAATCCCCTAGGATGTGGATGTCAGTAATAGAAATGTTGTGTGCCAAGGTGAGGAAAACCAAAGCGCCCAAGAGTTCTTATCTAATATTAGTGCCCCTACCACAATTAAGGGTCCATTTATAAACTATGTGCTCATCTAGTTGAATAACACCCCCAACTCCACTTTGTTCCCCATTTATTTGAGATGAACCAATGAACCAACCAATGGTTCTATGCTTGGGCAAGATGTGGCTAGTGCGCCTAATTTTTTTTGGCAGTGTCGGGGTTTTGTGGTCCGCTACAACAACAATAGAGAGAAATAAGATCTTCTCTATGGATGGAGATCTTGATTCAAAAATGGCCAAATTCCTCTCATTCCAAATATACTAGAAAATAAATGTTGGCAGGGAGGAGTAAACCGATTTCCTTCTCAACCAATACTCGAAACATTCCAACACGGTGGAACCCGTCCACCCAAAGACCAACTTAAAATGAATTGTCATTTTATTCCAAATAGATACAGTAAATGGACATAGAACAAAAAGCTGTAAACCTGTTTCCTCATTACCTCTACAAAGTAGACATAGACTGGGGCCTTGCCAACCTCACTTGAGTAGATTGTTCAAGGTGAGAAACTTATCTTCAATGAGTAGCCAAGAGAAAAGGTTTATCTTTTGTGGGCATTCCCAGTTCCATAACTTCCGCCTCACACCTCCATTATTTTTCTTCCATAGTTCGGTTGCCAATGCATTTTATACATTCTTTGTGGTTAAATAGCATGTACCATCCCCTCCCATCCACCTTAACTCATCAAGTGCATCTGTAAGAACAATTCTCACATCAATCAATAGAATTCTGTACCTCTCCCATTTAGTAGTGAGGTCACCCACCAGTCCCAACTCTATACTATTTAACCATGAGGCGCAAGTCACTCCCACAACTAGAGCTCTTCTCGATTGAAAGAGATAATAAACATGTTTCTCATTTAATTGAGAAATAAAAGCCAATGATAGAAATGATCCTTTCCCCATCCTCAATATTTCTTCCTTTCCAATCATAATGGAGACCCCCATCCCCGGTTTCCACGCCAGCCAATGAATGAGTAAAGGGAGAGGATTTAACAAATTATTCCAAGTTTGTGATCTAGAAAGAGACGATGGTTCTGCTGAGCAAAGCCAAGAAATCATTGATAAATGAGAAAAATAATTATCTTTCAAGACTCACTGTCAAATCCCGGGGTGCATCAAACCTCGCCAAATGAGAAACAGTAAATGTTTCTTATCCCCCAACCACCAAAACTCTTTGGTCTAGCTAATTTTTCCCATTTAAACAAATGATAGGAAGTTGAATATTTTTCTCGTGACCAAAGAAAAGAGAAGGTCATCATGTGAATTTGGCTTAAAACAGACCCTGGTATATGTGCTAACACCAACCAATATACCGGTTGGATTTCTAGGACAACCTTAATCAAAACATATCTACCTCCTAGAGTAAGAAAGAGATTACACAAATGGCATATTCTCTATTCATATTTCTTCAAAATCCACTGCCAGTTAGCCACCTTATAACTATCAATTTTCAAATAGTATCCCAAGTATTTAAAACCCACCGATAAACTCATAACACCATAATGAAACAATGTTGTCAAATGACTTAGTATATCCCGTTGAACACCAAAATGATGAAACGTAGACTTATTTAAGTTGATCTCCAGACCGGAAGCATCACAGAAAGCATTTAAAAGTGCATGAATTTCCTGCCATTCAAGAATGGATGCATTTGACATTATTATCACATGATTGGCAAACAAGAGATGGAGTATTCTTACCATTCGTGAGACTTTTATACCTATTAATTTACCTTCTGATTGACTCTTTTTTAGTGAGAGACTCAAGCCTTCCATAATTAAGATAAATAAAAGAGAAGATAGTGGGCACCCCTGACGAATACCTCTCCCGCTGTTGATGAATTTTGTAGCTTATCCATTAATCAGAATGGCCAGTGATGTTGAGGTCACACAAACCATAATCCATTTAGTCATAAGATGAGAAAAACCACACTGTATCAGCATCAATCTTAGGTAATCCCAATTCATACAATCATATGTTTTTTTTTAGGTCCAACTTCAATATGATAGCTTGAAGTATCTTAGCTTTGATGCTATGTAGGCACTCCTATGTTGTACCTATGGCATCCAGAATCTGACGCCCCTTCAAAAAACCCAACTGTTCTTCTGAAAGAGAACGAGAGAGGATGGGTCTTATCCTCTTTGCGATGATCTTTGTTACAATCTTATAACACAAATTACAGAGAGCTATCGGGCGATAATTAGAAAAGGAAAGAGGTCGATTAGATTTAGGAATAAGTGCAAGAAACATTGAGATGATCATCTGACATAATTCACCTCGGCATCTAGTATCCTCAACCATAGCTAGTAATTCTGGCCCAATCAAATAAAAAAAGTAAAGGAAAAATTCAACTGTCCACCCATCTGGGCTGGGACTCTTATCTTTTGCAAAACCATTTAGTACATCTGATAATTCTTCTAATGTTACAACATGTTCAAAATAAGTAACTTGTTCCTCCAAAATAATTCTTGGATAGAGCCGGATTGTTTCCATCTAAGTTCTAACATTTGACTGTCTCTGTTCATAAAAGAAATTGCTAAAATAGTTGAAAACTTGTGTTTTAGTATCTTCCTAACCCGTGTGCAAATGACTATCATCATCAGTGATTTCCCAAAGATATTTTTTATTTATCCTATAGCTTGCAAATCTATGAAAGAACTTGGTGTTATTATCGCCACTCTTTATCCAAGTATCCCTACTTTTCTACCTCCAACTTTCTTCTTCATCTAGTAGGAGCTTGTTGCACACTCTCTCCAGATGTTTGCAATGCAAATCTAAATCATCAAAAGTGGATCCGATGTTTTTCTGGTGATATAGACATTCCAATTCGCCTTCTACTTTTATTAGTAGTTCCTTATCCCTTTTTTGTTTAATCTTGGACCATAATTTTACCCGACACTTC
Source organism: Picea engelmannii (assembly GCA_009831015.1). Taxonomy (NCBI): domain Eukaryota; kingdom Viridiplantae; phylum Streptophyta; class Pinopsida; order Pinales; family Pinaceae; genus Picea; species Picea engelmannii. The sequence goes on along the minus strand of ML789484.1, from coordinate 6,376 downwards.
ATTAGAGATAGTTTCTCAACAAGTTTGTGGCCCTTCAATTAACTCAAAATGTCTATCCAACCAAACCTCTCTAGTTAAATTTGTAAATGATACATCTTTTAACTAGAACGAATTAAACTTAAAAGGATGCACATTATTTGGAATGCCTATATCAAGTTGTAAATAAATAGGATCATGATCTGATATGAAGGTAGACTCTACCCACAATCTGTATCTCATCGCTGGCCCAATCAAATTCTCTTCCACAAAGAATATGTCAAGTCTTTTAAATATGCTTGATTCCCCCATCCTTCCACTGTGCCACGATGGAACCAATTCTGTCGGAGCCACATCCACTAGTGGAGTAGTTGCAAATAAATCCTTAAAAAATGTAGACAAAGGATCTAACAAGGCAGTAGTGCCCCAAATCTCTTCAGAGTTAATTGTAAAGTTTAAGTCCCTGGCCAAGATTAAATCAGCGTGTAACAATAGTCCCTTATCCGCACATTTTTTCCAGAAGGATTTATGATCCATGCAAGTGATCCAAATGGATATTGGCGGCCACCCACCTTCTCCAACTAGCTCAAAATAGTTTTCTTGCAATTTTGGTAATTTACTATTTTTAGCAGTTCTTCACTTCTAGAGCCGTTTTGGTCCCAAACGATTTTTTTTGGGAAAATGGGGAGAAATATGGAAGTTCCTTTGATATTTCCCCCAAAATGAATCTCCTTGATGATACCTTTCCAATGGGCTATCATACGCCTAAAACGGAGATCATATGCAAAAGTTACGACCACGGGAATTTGATGTACTAACTTACCCAAACGGGGCCCAATGATTTTTGGCGCTTCATCTCCTATGGTTAGGTTTTTGGATGTCTAGGGTTTTTGGAATTCCTGTTTATTGTAAACATGCCTTTAGGGCCTCATTGTAATCATTTTCTTGCGAATGAGTGTTTTCATCACATATATTCTCAGAGATAAGCCGCCACCATTCCAACAAGCTTGTTTCCACTCCATTTTACAGTTTAAGCTTATTTCCTTATTGAATAGAAAATCGATTTTGTTGTATCTCTGTTATTTTTTATTAAGAACCTGTTAATAATATATATTCATATCATTCTTATCATAAAATACGGATCAATGGTATCAGAGCGGTATGCTCCTTGTCGTCTTAATGCGTGTCCCCAAAGAGGTCGGAGTACAAAGAGTTGGGTCTAGAGCTTGTTTCTCTTGAGGACAAAAGTCTTGGATCATGTTTTCATTGATGCCAATAGTTTGATTGATTGATTTCAAGTGATTGATTGATGTCAAAGGATTGATTGATTAATGATTGATGAACAATGTATATGTATTGTCATTGATGAGAATGATAGATGTCAAAGTGGAAACCAATTGATAAAGATGGATCATTGATATGATGCATAGTCCTTGATGAGAATGATAGATGTCAAAGTGGAAACCAATTGATAAAGATGGATCAATGAGTTTCCATTGATACATTATGATGCATAGTTTGTTTGATGAAAATATGACTCATTATTATCTTATCATAATTGATAAGGTGCACAAATGGATGAACTCCAAAGTGGTCCCTTTATGGTGAAATCCCTCACGGGAAGATTCTTTGTGGTTGAGTTGTGGTTGAGAGGACCCATGCTTGTATGTCGAATAATGAGATGAAGATCAAGGAAATTGTTGGTTAAACTATCCTAGATGGATAGTTCTTGTCATGCCATTTCTCGTGATATGTGCAATGTCACATAACTCCTCATGGTTTGAGAGTTATGGCCTTACAAAGATGAGGGATCCCCATATGAAGGCTTGAAGCCCCCAAGGTCAAAGAATTCAAAGTGACCTAAAAAAAGAAATCATTATTTAACTAATAAAGAGAAGTGACAAAATAAAAAATAAGGTGACAAAATCAAGGAGCAATACAGTATTGGAGAACTTTCTATTTATGGAAAGTGGTTAACCCCAAAATAAGGAAAATTGGTTAAATGACCTAGAAATGGGTTAAGTGACCTAGAGGATGAAAGTATAAATAAGATAGCTATGGTCTCTTGTAGAACATCATTTTTGTGGATCAATGGAGAGCTTCTTGTGAGAGCATCTTTGGTATGGATCTCTTGAGCATGATTGAAGATCTATTCTGAGAAAGAGAGTGAGAGGAGGATATGATGGACACATCAAAGTTTCACCAATGTCGGAGATCTTGACGGAAAAATTCTCAGAGCATCAGAAAACCTAGTTTATGAGGTATACATGGGTTGTCTGTGTATAGGGTGCATATACATTGAAGGTATACGCGGGTTGACTATGTATAGGGAGCGTACAATGGATAAAATCTTGGAGAGTTGTGGTTGAGCTGATGACAAGCTATTGAATACTAAAGCAGGTTCCAGATCTGCATTCTATGGCCTCAAATCTATCACTGAGACACTGGTATGGTTACATTATTGTCTTGATGGATACTATTGTTTGATGTGTTGTGAATGCTTAGGGAATTCTTGGTATGGATTCTATGATGTGGTTTAGTTTGGTTGATTTGGTTGATGGAGTGAGCAATACTCTTTTGATTAAGTGGTGACATGATTTTTGTGGTATACTAGTTGTTTATACATGATTGAGATAGAATTCATATTGATTTTTTGTGGAGCATGAACAAGCTATTTGGAGAGCTTGGATGTGTTGTGACTGGCTGGTGGGCAGATTGGACAGTCAGAAACAGAAGAAAATGATATATTGTTTGCAGATGATCTGAGTTGATCTTGAAGGATAAACCCTAACAACTCAAAAGGTATATGTAGATTGTTGTATACACTAGATGCGTAGATACATGGGCTGCAGTGAGCCAGAGCACATACACACACTGGCTACACTACTAACAGGTCGCGTACCTATTGATAGATTGATATATGCTAAGGATTGTTGCCTCATCTAAGTTGGTGCTGAGGGTGTAAGATGAGTCTTTCATTATAGAGTTGGTTCTCTTATAGAGTTGTACTCTATTCAGTTGTTGCTGGAAAACCCCGGATTGTTGTCCATAATAAAAAGAAAAATTGTACATACATCTTGTGTTCTTTGCGTTCCTTGTGGTGATGACTTGTTGATGATATATTGTTGATATATGTTCACATATAACTGGTTATAAATGTCAGCAATGGGTAATGAGTAAATATTGAATATTAACTAAAGTGTTTTGTGTAACAGGGAAGTTTTGGGAAAAAGATCCCCACACTCATTCACCCCCCCCTCTAAGTGTGGTAGGTGTGTCCAACAATTGGTATAAGAGTAGGTCTTCACTACAAGCCTTAACAAGCTTGAAGGAGATCCATAGACACACAAATGGATGATGAAGTTCCAATCCTTGATGAGGAAAACTATTCTACTTGGAGAATACATATGAGATTATATTTGAAGACAATGGGAGTAGCTATTTGGAAGGCAGCCATTGGTGGATCAATTTCATTGAAGAACAAGTCAAAGTTTGCAACTCAAAGAAAAGGAAAGAAGAATGATGCATTGGTTCTCAAGACCATTCTTAGTGGACTCTCAAGCCCTATCAAAGAGAACATGGTACAATGCACTGCCGCCAAGGATCTATGGCTAAATCTAGAGGAAACATATCAAAGCAAGAAGGAGAAAGAATATATTGAAGATCACTCCATCAAGATCACTAAAGGTAAAGAATCTCCAAAAAAATTTGAATGCATTATTTCTAAATGTGATTTTGAAAACATTTCAAGTGAATATAAAGAATCAAGTGATGATAGCACAAAGGAATATCTTGAAGACATTTCAAATGAAGGCAAAGAATTATGTGTTGGTATTTGCAAAAAGGAAGATAGTGAAGATATTTCAAATGAAGGTAAATAACCCTCAAAAACCCTTGATAGCAATGACGATGATGAATTTTTCTCTACAATTGAAGAAGGATATGTAGAAACAATTTGTGTAAAGTTTGATGGTAATTACCCCATGAAAAGAATAGAAGAAAATCTATTAAAACTTCAAAAGGAAGTTGGAGAGGGTTTATATAGATATAGAAGTGATCATTATTATATATACTATAACTATGTTTCGGATAACACTAAGAAGTTTCTTAGGAGGAGTCTAAGGCACATCTTGAAACCAAAGGAAATGATCAAGGAACAAGAAGAGAGAAATAATACCAAATTAAAAGAAAAGCAGGAAGAGATCACAAGACTAAAGAATGGAAAAGAAGATATGAATGTAGATGATGAGATTAGCAAAAGTTTTGAAATCATTGTCCATCTAAAGACCCAAATTGAAGAAGCCAAAAGAATAGAAGAACTATTGAAGAATCAAATAAATGAAAAGGAAGAGTCATGTTGTAAGTTAGAAGATGAAATTGTTGACCTTAGAAAGAAGGTAGAAAATTCAAACAAATTCTTGAATGGCTCACAAATCTTGGATGAGATCTTGGAAAGTCAAATATCACCACTTGATAAATTACGTCTTGGATACAAAGAAGAAGCTACGTATGTTGAAGCAAGCACCTCAAAGAAGCATGAGGTAAGTCCATCAAAGAAGGAATACAATGTTGCAAAACAACCATCTACACAAGGCAAAGAAAATTCCAAAAGAACAAAGCAAGGAAGACATCAAGAAGCTATCCATGGGACACCAAAGCAAAGGTATGAAAGTATTTTTTATGGGAATTGTTATTAATGTAATGGATATGGTCACAAAGATTTTGAATGTAGATCTTATGAAAGGAGATATAATGGAAGATTTTATAATACCATGAGGTATTGGAGATGTGTTCAAGTAAGACACATTGTTGTTCACTGTAACACCATGAGATGCTACAACTGTAGTGGATTTGGCCACAAATCCTAGGAGTGTTGGAACAAAAGAAGAAAGTCCATGATGAGGACTTCACATAGCACGGCTAGAAGAAGGAATGAAGTAAGAAAGGGAGACATATTTAAAAATATGGATGCTCAGAGCTCAAGTTTTGAGAAGCAAGAACCTCTAAAGAAGTGGGTGAGGAAGACAGAACAACCAGAACAGGATGAAAAATTGCAGTGAAGCTCAAATAAGTCATCTATTGAGGCATACATGAGTGACAGTGGAATTAGTCGTGTACATACACAATATGACCTTGAATAGGTCGCGTACATACGTGAGTTGTTGTGCAACAAACCATGTATATGTGGTGAATCCTAAATAAAAGGGCTATGCACAAGATTGGAGTTTGATGTGATGGTCTAACTCTGTGATGCAAGGCCTGGCATTGTTTATTGCAGGATTCTGACACTGTTTGTTGCAGGTTTTTCATGGTTCTATGTTAGATCATGTAAGGTGACGATGTAAAATAAATCTTGGGTGCATGGCACTAACCCATGAGTATGAATTGATGTTGATCTTCTGGGGTACATGGTTGGTGCATATTTGAGTTTCATTGATATATCTTATGATGTATTATTGAAATCATATGATGGATATCATGGTGCATGAATTTTGCATGTGGTTGGGCTACATATTGAGACATGTAGTTGATAGTCATGTTGGACATCATTGGGGAGTCATAGCTTGTTGATGCATGGTTGATATACTTTCTTGATGCAAGTGATGATGCATGATGGTACACTCATAGATGGTATTTGTTTAGCATATTGGTAGATGCACATGGTTGGCATATTGGTAGATGCACATGTTGGCATATTGATAGAGGCATATGATTGATACATTCCATGGATGATATATATTTTGGCACATTGTATGAAGATGATATACATGGTTGATGTACATAGGTGTTTTGTATGATGAGCACACATTTTGGCACATGATGTATTTGGTTAATCTTTTGCTTCATGATGAATTGTATGGAACAAGGTTAATGCATGGATAGGTCCAAGGATAGTAATTGCAAGAGAAGATAGGAGGAGACATACCCATAGGGGGACTCATTCTTCTTCCCATGATTCTAGGAGGAGATATTTATCAGATGCATACCTAGAAAAGAGCCCTATATTTGAAGAAAGAGCACAAAGGCATAATTCTAGGAGGAGCGATGGTCAAAGGGGGAGTATGTTCGATGTATTTTCAACATTACATAAGAGTGACATCCCTTGTTCAAAAGGGAAGAGATTATTCAGAGGAAGATCAAAGGCATTCAAGTAGGGGGAGCAACCCCAAGAGGAGAATGGACCTTTGTCATTTATGTCAAAGGGGGAGAGTTAATCACATTGATGTGATTGATGTTTATTGATGGGGAGAGATAGTCACATTGACTATTGATGTAGAGCATGCCTTATCTACATGTTGACATTAATAATTGATAATTGGTGTTGACATCAATGTTGGTATTTCCATCAATGTCAAAGGGGGAGATTGTTGGATCATGTTGTCATTGATGCCAATAGTTT
>ML789483.1:460820-493314 GCA_009831015.1 Picea engelmannii | reverse complement strand
ACAATAAAAGAATGTTCAGTTAGCATCTATCCCATGGAAGAAGTAGAAGAAGAATCATGTCATAAGATGGAAGCTGAAGTTTTGAAGGTTGAGAAGTCAAACACCCAAAGAAAGTTCTTAAACAACTCCATGACCCTGGATAATCTCTTGGATAGTCAGAGATCATCAAATGACAAATCTGGTATTGGAAACAATAAGGAAGAAATCAATACTCCTAAGAAACCTGATACAGGTCCTTCGTCTGTGAAAAAGAAAAGCAGGTATGAGAGTGGTTGTAGCAGTTTTTTCTTGTGATTGAATATGGTCATAAAAGCCTTGGATTGTATGCATCATGGAAGAAAAATGAAATTGCAGTAATAGAGACCGATGAGAATCAATGGGGAGACCCAAGGGTTATTAAAAAAGTACAAGCTACAATTGCACAGTGTTCAAGTAGGACAATGACATTTGCAGCAACAACATTCTGATGTACAAAATTATATACATGACATTTTGTAGAGATAACAAGAGGAAAGACCTTGTCGGGGAAAGCTAATCTTTTTAGAAACATAGGAGGAGAACTATCAGAAGCATAGAGAGAACAGTGATAGGGGGAGTCATCCAGTTATGAAAAGAAAAGGTTGATGAAGGAGTCCCAGTAAGAGAGGTGATCATTATTGAGTCTGCTACAGAGGACATAGTTAAAGATGAAGATGAACAGGTCCAAGAATCGGAAGGAGAAGACTCTGGTTTAGATACAAATATTTTGCAGGCCTCAAATAAGAGAGTCCATCCTGTCAGGGGGAATTTGTGTTGGTTTAATATCTGATACCTCCTAAAAATACTGCAACAGCTCAGGGGGACCATGTTTTCTTTGACATTGATGTCAAAGGGGGAGAAAAGGAGTGGTCCATACCGGATGCTATAATTGGAGGTCCAAAAAGATTAGCGCAGACGTTTAGGGTTTCCATCAATGCCAAAGGGGGATATTGTTGGCATGTTTATAGGTAGAGTGTGCTTGTCATTGATAGCAAGATCAGAGTGTGCAGCGATGGAAAAATAGGAACAACGTAAGCTCAGGATGATTAGCGCAAAGTCACACGCAATGTGTAGGTGTGCACCAGGGACAAGGTTAACTCATTGCCAAAGCTCAAGAGAGATAACGTACTCAGGTTCTTAGATGGATCAAATGTGAGGCCTTTGACACTTAGAAATTATTCCAAGTTAGGAGGATGTGCAATATCAGGAGGAGAAGTTACAGTGATCATTGGATCCCATTGAGAATTCCCAATGACCGTCAGATCTGAATTCAGATAAGTTGAGTGCGCAGATGGAGGACATATCTCGGGCGTTAGATCCGAGCGTGGGGTCCGACCGTCGTTGGATCTAGGAGAACCTGGACGATCTTTAAAGTGAAAGGTGAAGCAGTCTTACAAAATACCAAAATAAGGAGGACCGTCCATCTTCGAGCAGGACACATGGTCACAGATCATCATTTCGCTAACTGAGAGGTCAAACGAAGGAAGTTCTCTAACCTTCCAACTCACGATATGAAAAATTGTGATAAGATCTGGGTCGTCAGATCTGGAGTAATTACGAAGGACCAACAACCATTAGATATGGTGAAGCTGCAAGGTGGATAAGACCAAGAGTCATCCAACTCTTCAAAACTGTGAAGGAATCCTGGTCGTCCATCGAGGACAGTCATGGATAGTTGGATCCATAGGACACATGTCGAAAGATCATTTTACTGATTGAAAAGTCAAAGGCACAAGGTGCTCCATCATTCCAACTCGCGAAATGCGAAATGGAAAAATTATTTGAGCCATCGGATCGAGGAGAAATATGGACCGTTGATTCAAGGACACGTGGTGAAATTGTGATAATATCTAGACCGTTGGTTCCATAGGACACATGGCGAAAGATCATCGTTGCACTGACTGGAAAGTTAAAGGAGCGAAGTGCTCATTTGATTGGCGAGTGGTCATATCTCATGGTCACATTGTCGAGAGCTGGAGAGCGGAGCTAGAGAAGCCAAGCTCTATTTCAGAGTTCATGACATGTATATTCGAGAGGACTCATCACAGAATACTCGAGATGTGAAAGTGGGGAATGAATTTTCAAATAAGGCTATGGTCATAGCCAGTGGTTACATCTACGGAAGATGGAGGAAGAAGCTAGCGGTGTTAAGCTCCATCTCGGAGTCTCAGCGGTCACAACTTGGAGTATCGAGATCCTTCATCACAGGAATCACGATATGCGAGATCGCGATGAGATCTGGACCATTGGATCATTAGAGATCTCGACCATTGATCAGGCTTGATAAAGTTCATAAGTTCATGAAATACGAAGCACCTTTTGGCGCAGCCTGTGGTCACGTGAGGGGAAGAAGCTAGTGGTGCTAAGCTCCATCTCGGAGTTTTGGCGATCATGACTTGGAGTGTCGAGACCCTTCATCACAGGAATGTCGATATGTGAAATCATGAAATTCAAATTTTGTTTAGCACTCGGTCATAGCTAGTGGGCATATGAGATAAATGCGAAATCCTACGGATTTAATTCAACGGTGCTGGTTAATTGGAGACTTGATCGAAGGGTTACTGTTTCACCTCACAGGTAATCGATCAATTACGATTCAGTTAGTAGAATTGAATCATGATTCTTGGACGGTTGGCGTTTCAGTTGCCGATGCATTGTTCTAGGGTTTGAGGGGTAACTGAAGGGGTTGTAGTGTATAAAGGAAACACGGAGTGACTGTGCGTTGTTGGCTGTTCTGAATGAAAAATGAGTTGAACTGTAAGAAAGGGAAAATTACAGTATGTGTAGTGTGAGACAAAGAGTATGCGCAGTGTGAGATAAAACTCAAAGATGAGTAACAGATGAGGCATAGACACAAGCGAGATGGAATTTTTTCTTTTTGAGGCTTGAGCAAGCGAAGCAAAGAAAAAGTGGAGTGGCAGTGAACAACCTGATGAGAAGAACTGTGGCATGGTGAAGAGAATGCAGAGGCACTGTGCATGGAGGAAGAAGAAGGTGCACAAATAGTATAAATACACAGGACAGAGAATAAATAACATGTTGTGGACAGGAGCTGACATACACAGAAGAGGCGTAATTCATAGAATCAAAATAAGACGCAGAGCATAAAGCACAGTAGAAGCAAAGAATAAAGATGCATAACTGAGACATTAAAAGAAGGTTGAGGTGCACTTGTAGAGAAAAGAAGAAGATCAGAAAGCGCAAGAAGATGCAGGCAGAGAGACACTGATACAGGAGAGTAGAGCAACATAGAAGAACAATGATAACCTTGGTAATCCAATGACAACTATTGAATCACTGTAATAAGTTTCATTAGAAAATATTTATAATCAGGGTGCTTAGGAGGTTCTAGGGAGGATTGTTGTCCTTAGAGGTTCAAGTGGGTGCTTGAACATAGGGAGTTGTAGCTTCCATCTGGTTGCATCCAGAAAAGCCAGGGTGGCAGGGTGGTGCAAGGGAGAACTGTTGTTCTCTGTTATACAGGTTGGTGCCTGTGTGACTGGAAGTTGGTGCTTCCATCTAGTTGGTGTTGGAACACTTAGGGAGTTGTTGCTTCCTTCTATTGGGTGCTAGAGAAACCAGGGAGTTGGTGCTTCCTTCTAGTGGGTGTTAGAGAAAGCAGGGAGTTGGTGCTTCCTTCTAGTGGGTGCTAGAGAAACCAGGGAGTTGTAGGTGCTAGAGAAAACAGAGAGTTGGTGCTCTCAGCAAGTTGCAGCTTGCAAAACAGAGGTTGTAGCCTCACAATGAGTTTGAGCTCATATGTATGATAATGTACAGAATGTAAAGATTACTTATCATACCAAGAAGAAGAATTTTTTACCCTTTATGGGTTTCCTTAGGAAATATCTGTCTCTGTATATTTCATATGTGTGACTGATGTCGAATGTTTTATTGCTTACCTCTCTGCATTATTGTGATTGCCATTGACTGCTCTGTAAAGAGTTTAAAATAAGCATAATTGTTTAAGTATGGTAACAACTGATTCACCCCCCCCCTCTCAGTTTCCCAACACAAAGTCCAATGTACCCTTAAGGTATATCATCACATGTTTTGAAGCAACAAGGTGAACACGTCTAGGCTCTACCAGATACTGACTTAAGGTGTTCACAGAAAAACATATATCTATCCTGGTATTTTTCAAATACATCAATGATCCAATGATATGTCTGTTCAATGTAGCATCAACTAATTCTAACGAAGTATCAACTAGGATATTCAAGTTTATTTCCATGGGTGTGTTCATGGATTTACATTGCAACATATCAAACCTATTCAGTATTTCAACTGCATACTTCCCTTGGTTAAGGAAGATCTTCTCTGGGCTCTGCCAAACCTCAAAACCTAAGAACTAATGCATTAGGCCTAGGTATTTCATTTCAAAATATGCAACGAGCTTCTTCTTACAATCCATGATGAGATTTTCTTCTCCAATTAAGAATAAGTCATCCACATACAAAAAAAATATAATTGGCTCACCATTCATAACCTTGAGGTAAAGGTTAGAATAAACTTTGCTCTTGGTAAAGCCCAAGCTTGTCAGGAAACTGTCAATTCTTCCATGCCAAGCTCTAGGAGCTTGCTTCAATCCATACAGAGCCTTCTTCAACTTGCATACATGAGTATGACTATATTCAAATTCAAACCCTTGAGGTTGTTGTATATACACTTCTTATCCAATGACACCATTTAAGAAGATTGTTTTCACATCCAACTGGTGTAACTTCCACTTCATCTTAGTTTCAAGGGCCATGATGGTTCTGATAGAAGTGTATCTGGATACATGAGAAAAAATCTCTTCATCGTCAATGCCTTCCTTTTGAGAAAATCCATGAGCTACAAAAATTGCTTTATATTTTTCAATACTTCCATCAACAACATGTTTTATCTTGTATAACCATTTGGAAGATACCACATCTTTTCTCTTCGGTTTGGGAAATATTTCCCATACATCATTCTTTAGAATGGATTGGTATTCTTTTGTCATGGAATCTTCCCATTATTTCTTCTAAATGGATTCTTCAAATCAAGAGGTTCCTTCTCTATGAGATCACACATCAAAGCCATATAACTGAAGAATGTCTTAGGTTTCTTGACCTGTCCCATGGTTCCTTCTGGGGAACCATACTTCTCTCCATTTTGAATGAGTTCCCTTGCCCAAGTTGGATTTCTCTTGTGAGAGATTATCATCTGGGGAGGTTCTTGAGATTCTATCATATCATGATCTTCTTGAATCTCATCATCGGGGTAAAATGTGACTTCTCTCAATATTTCTAGAACTCTAGGAGCTACTGGCTCTTCTTCATATACTTCTTCAAGTTGGAATCTCCTTGATTTCTTGAGTGTTGCATATTCATCAAAGGTTACATCTATGTTGATCTCAATGTGATGGTAACCTTGTATGTATATTCTAAAGGCCTTTTAGACCTCATAGTATCCAAAAAATATTCCATTCTTTCATGAAGGGTCCAACTTGGTTCTCTTCTCTTTTGGAATGTGTACAAATACTGGACAGCCAAATATCTTGAGATTCCTTACTTCTGGCTTCTTTTCGGAGAACATTTCTTTGGGGATTTTGAACCCAAGTGCACTATGAGATAATATGTTTTGTACATACACTATTGTTCTTTTTTTTTTCCATAAGTGCATTTCAAGATATTGATCATGGATCATAGTCTTCATTGCTTCCATTATAGTTTTGTTCTTTCTTTCTGCTACACCATTTCGTTGAGGATTGTAGGGAGTGGTGAGCTTCCTCTTAATCCTGGCATCTCTAAAAAATCTTACAAAATCTTTTGAGGTGTATTCTCCTCCATTATCTGACTTGAGTATCTTTATTTTTCTTTCATAGAGATTCTCTATCAAGGCTTTGAATTCCTTGAATTTTCCAAACACTTCATCTTTTTATTTCAATAAGTAAACCGAAGTCTTGCGAGAATAGTAATCAATAAATGACACATAGTATACATACACACTAAGAGAGGTTGATGGCATTGGGACACATACATATGAGTGGATGAGCTCCAAGAATCCTTCTGATTTACTGTCTCTCTTCAGGAAATGATTCTTTATGTTCTTTCTTTGTGCACATTGTTACGAGGAAAATCACTCTATGGCATGGGGTAAACCAAAAAGGAAGGAAATGACTGTAGAAATCAAATCTAATCTCAAGTATTCTATATAAAAAAATATTCTAACAAGACAAGATAAAGATCTTACCTCGTCCAGACATTTGATAAAGTCCACCGTTGAGCACTTGACTCAAAGCGATACACCTGCAACTATCATCAACAACCAAGATATAGAAGCATATGGTGATAATATATAAAGTTAGCACATATAATATCATAATCCATCAATATTCATAACAAATGCACCCATGGAATAACAATTAATATTTTTGCAAGATATTAATTGGACAAGAAAAGAGTATTTCTATTAAAATGTAATCAACATAAGTGTATGAATGAAAAACTTTTGTGTCGACATGTTCGAAACCGAGAAACTAAGTCCCTTCCAACTGGGCCTCCACTACTTCGATCCTCCACCAAAGGCAATATCATATAAGAGAGACAATGAGATTCTCCATCAAATAGGGAAGAGCTTGGGGGCTGAACAATGTGTTCAGAATTAAAAGGAAAAAGGGATGCATACTCAATATGACGTAAATAATTTCTCCATAGTTACTTTGCTCTAAAAGTTGAATTCCTCTCCTCTCCACAGCTTGGATAAGGCCCATTTATAGCCTTCAAATGGAACTGAAGGGCTGAGTGAGAAAGTTTCCAGTGTATGGAAGGTCAAGTATCATGGATCATGTGACGTGACATGGAAACCCAATACCATTTTTTAATTTTGAGCACAAAACCCGATGTATGCGGGTTGTAATGGTGAAACCTTCATATACGCATGTTGTAAAGTTGTTAGGGTGTGTATGTGTGGAAACATATGTTTTTTATCTTTGGGAACTGCAAAAGGGGACTTCAAGTCTCCATAGGAAAATGGAAAAGGCCTTCTGAGCAAGTTTCCATGAGGTGAGGAAAATATTGCTATAATAGATGCCCCATAATGTGTGTGGTCAGAGGAGTATCTGCAATGGCCGAAATACATTATAATTCCTAGAAGTGGAGTAATGGAGACCTAGTTGGACGATCTAGTTGCTCATAATAATATTAAAATTCATAATGACTTTGTGCACATGGATGCCAATTTGAATTACACTGCAGATCCATGTGGAAATATACCAAACAATTGTTCATGTCCATTAATAAGAAATAAGAAAGTGGATACATGCCATAGGCTGTCATAGTCACGAACAAGGCCCAGTGAAAACTAGTCTCAAAATCAATCTAAATATATCTATATATAATGGAGTACAATCTGATCTCCCATGATCACTGAAGTCATATAGGTACTGGTCTAATGAATGATAGCAACAACTTAGGAAATATGCGACTATGAACTGATGTCTTCAAGTCTTATACATGATCCACCAAAGGTGCAAGTCTACATCATTTGAATAAAGGAGTTGAGGTTGAACATAATGAGACTTCATTTGATTACCGGTCATTGAGGTATACCATTAACAAATGTGAGACAACCTACCAATAATGAAAGTAGGTATCAAGGCACCGAGTACATTCTTACAAGTGTGAATAAAGGTGTTGAGTTCGAACACTTGAAGAATCCATCGATCATGAGACATTTATGTATTCCCAATTCTCATTGGCGAGAGAACATGCCACTGATGACTGCAAGCCTCTAGGTACTCATAGGACTCTAGGTATCATTTCCATAATAGATGGGTTGAAGTCGATGGAAGGAGACTTGTTGAAAGGAGAGAATTAAGGCATCTCTCATCATTCAACACGAGGTACAAAGCAATAGCTTGATGATTTGGAGGAACTTGAACAAAGAACATGTTCATGAACCAACGACCTTGTGCATCTTCCACATGCACCAGATGCAAGTAGCGCATGAAAAATACCCTTTGAATAACATCCAATGAGGAAAACTATCGAAAAAGGTGAGGAAACCACCAGTAAGGCTAATGAAATCCACGACACTACACAAATCCCAATGTGTGAATATATTTATTTCCTTCAAACACAAGAGAAACCCCCCAATCAATGACCGATGAGGAGATGTCGACTGTTGGGTTCAAGGTTACCTAACCATAAGGAAAGTAGGACTAGGGTGCATGATAGGACTACAACTTCATGCAACTCTGAGATACACTGAGATACACTGAGGGTTTGGCCGACATGCAAAGTCAAGAGTTTTGATAAATGGCCAACACAAGCTGATGGACATCCTTTGAACAAGAGCATGAGACATATGGATGACTTTGGTAGCATAGACTCAATGATGAAACTTTGTGATGCAGGAGGCACCAATCAAACTTTCCATAGGGACTAGAAGAGTAACTAGTCGGGGGAGTAAACTATCAGTAACGGGCTCAGCTTCCTAAGGTCATGATAAACCCAAAATTTTGATGACAAGTGGAATCAAAAGTTTTTGCTCTATTCAAAGGTGACATGACTGCTGCCAACATAAGGTAATAGTCTTTTCCCGCCTGTCTTTTTTTGTTTTTTCATAGTCAAATGAATGCTATGATATAGAGGAGGAAACAAGTGTCACGAGTAAGCAACTAGTTCCAACAATGGAACATACCTATGCTTAATGCAAAGAGGTGCATGCAGGATATGGACACTCGGGGGAATTTTTCCTCTTGGGGTATAGGCTGTCAAGCTGCAAAGGATATAAACAAGGCTCTGCTTGGTTGATGATGCAAACTGCTGAGGTGGTAGGCTTATTATGCGAAAGCGAGAACTGAGAATAGATTCAATACTACAAGCAAGAGAATGAGATGAAATTACATCTTAAATCCAAAGAATGTCTTTTTTCATAAAAAAATTCCCCTAGGCCCGAAAAAGTATAAAACAATACCCAGGAGAACTCTTCTAGCCACTAGTGACTAGAGTATTCCTTTTTTGAAATTAGGCTACTTGGTTCGAAAAAGGGTTAAACTTACACCAAATAGACGTCCTTTCAAATCCAATTTATGAGTGTGAAAGAGATAAGTTCACTTGAAAATATTTCCACTTTTTGAGAGAGTCAGAAAAGATCTTAAACAAGACTCGTGGATGTTGTTCTAAGCAACATATCATGGAGGAGGCTAGGGCTCCCATGTAGGAATTCTGCCAAAAGTTAGAAACTCACAAACAGATGACACAAGCTTGGGAAAACCCAAATATTTCCAAGTCGAGGAGGATAAAATACTTGCATAGGTTACCTTATCTACAATATATCAAAGAATGCCCCTTATCTGGAAGGGTGTAGAAGAAGGAAGTTGAGGTTATACAAGATCATTCCAATCCAAGGAAACCACCCTAGGACTTGGAGGGATTGTACTTGAATAGAGTGGAATTTTCCCTTGTTCAGAAGGTACAGGACTAGAAATGCTAAGGACATGGTTGAAAGATGCATCACCCTCCAAAATAAGAGTGCTATTGACAGAAGATTGCATCGACAATGTGACTTCCTTAGATTTTTCACTCTCAAAGAGAAGAGTGGGATCGACCAAAGATTGCATCAGCATGACCACTTATTCCACTGCTATTTGAATAGGATGTGATAAAACAAGGTCGAGAGACACATCACCCCCAAAAACAGGAGTGGTTTCAGTCGAAGATTGCATCAACACAACCATTGGTTGAACAAGATGTGAGACAACATGGTCCAAAGACACATCACTTCCCAAAATGGGAGTGGTGTCGGACAAATATTGCATCGACACAACCGCTGTATCAACCAAAGAAGGTTGGGAAACCAAAGACCACTCAAAAACCTAAGGACCCCCAGGCAAGGACCGTGCTTCTTGTACCACAAAAGTAGCAGGGCACAAACGAGTACACTGATCTCCTTTGCAAAGACTACAAATAAAATTGGGATTATGCCTTACATGTCTAGGATTATAAATCATATGAATTTCCCTAGCATGACTTGTAGTGGCTGGTGACATGCTCCCATCATGACTTACAGAGGCTAGTAGAAAATATCCAACATGACTTGCAAGGGTTGGTGATGAATTCCCAACATGACTAGCAAAGGTTGGTGACGAACCTTCAACATGAATAGCAAAGGTTGATGATGAACCCATAACATGACTAGCAGAGGTTGGTGATGAATCCCCAATATGACTAGACAAGGTTGGTGATGTATGTGTAGTGTGACTAGCAGTGACTAGAGTTGTGCCCCTGGCATGACTTGCAATGAATGGTTGTTGGTATTCAACTTGACTTGCAGAGTTTGTTGACCTATCTCCAACATAACTAGTAGAGGTTGGTGATATAATTCTAGTATGACTTGCAGTGATTGGACTGGTGGCGGTTGGTTGCGGCATTTGAGACTAAGGTTCCAAGAAAGACTGGTTTTGAGAAATTGCCGGCCAGGAAGGGCTCTGGTATACACCATGGCCCTGTACGACAAGAAAGTATCCTCCTCCAAATTGATTCATAAAGGGTTGTAAGGGAATCATCACCGAGGAAGTCACTTGCAAAGAGAAAGTGACATGACAAGGGTTACTCAGGTGAGGATATATGTTTCCCCCAGACGAAGGAACTCCGTGAAGGGGGTAGCATGTATTATAAAAATGACTCCCTCTGTATGAAATGCCAGAGGATAAATGGAGGTCCTCCATGGGAAAAGCGTTCGTGGGAACTGGCATAGCATAAGAAGGATATATGGACGGGGTGTAATAAGTAGAATAACCACCCATTTGAGCACTTGCTCCTGGAAAAGTGAAGCTAGGATCAGATTCATAGGGAGGAATATTCTAACCTCCTATTGTAAGATTTGGTTGAGGGATATGACTCCCACCAAACGAAAAGGAAGAATAAGGAGGCATCATGCCCCTGGACCCAAAACTAGGATTCACATAAGACGACGAGACGGAGAATGGGAATTCTGAAGACATGTCTGACATACCATGAGAAAAATGATTAGAGACATAAGGTATTGGTTGAGTATCATGATTCAACATATAACTCAGAAATACAAAAGGATTTATCCCCATGGAATGAGCAAAGACCATGGGTTGGGTAGCTCTAATTGAGGGAGTCAAGGGGACTCCACTATCCATAATAATGAAAACTCATGATGCAATACAAAATCATAAGGCCAACTAACAGTTAGAGAGCACACCAAAAATAAACAAAAGGGTCAATATGCACACAAATAAGATAAAGTGGCTAAAAGGGGCCTTGTAACATCCCCAACCACCTCCAATAGGCTGGAAACACTACCTAATGACTGTATATTTTAATTCTCTTCTCTGATACCAATTTGTAACATCCCCAACCACCCAGGCCGGGCAATGCTACTCCATAAAACTATCATACTTGAATATACATAGTATATATATCTAATGCAATTATTTTAACCAGACATAAACATTTTGTTCATACATAGATTAATGTAGAAGAAACAATAACACATAAAAATTAAAAGATGATTTACGTTCTGCTAACAAACAACACAATGTAGAAATAATAGTAAAAAAGCATACATGCAGTGATCACAGACAAAACCCATAAATATAACAACATATATAAATACACAACATGTAACCAAACTTGGAAATGGTACTTATCTTTTAATTGAAGTGCACCAACTGCGTGCAGACCTTCCATGAACCTCCCATCCTTAGACCACACTGCTCATCACTCTCAGCAGTGGGTCACCCACGCGCTGGGACTAAACTTCATCGGCAAGGGATTCCTAGGCTAGGCAGGGAAAACATGAAGTTGCACAGTACAACAGGAAGGATTTCCTCCAAGGATCCACTTAAGCCCACAAATCATGGAATCTCATTCCCCACGTTCCCGTCCCACCCCAGGAATGTACACCTTCACTGTCCAACAATGCATCGAACGCTACACCTCCCTTTTTCTTGGGCTTCAACAACAGGTCGGATCAAGAATTCTCAGAGTTATGTAGCTGCTACTGGACTCCCTCCAAGAGAACTCACTTCCTCAACACACTCTCTTAGCTAGAGAGAGTTGCTCATAGGCCTAACAACCTACTTCTTCACTCTCACTCCTCAAAAAATGTGCATGGTGATGGGAGAAACAGAAACTGGACGTGGGTAATGGTACTGACTGGACAATATGCAGGAAACCTGTAGGTGTAGGTATAACAAGGGTATCAATTTCAGATTGTAGCATAGGTTTAGGTGGTTGAGGAATTCAAAAATGGCGGACAAAATGACTAATTGCGTGTGTTGCGCCTCTTTTGTCACCTAAATGAGCAAAACAGAGGTGCTTACAAGATTAGTTGGGTTAGCTAAGCAAGACATCAGTAAAGGAAAGGGTTAGAAGAATAAACATAAAAGACTAAGCTAAGAACTAAACTAGGAAAGGAAAAAACAATTAAACTATTGTGCATAGAGACATAAGAACACAAAACAAACAAGACTCATGTCACCAATGGAAAGGATTGTATTAGTGAAAAGAAAACACCGAAGAGAAAGGGGATGTTGGGTCCCTTCTTCCTCCAAGGGAGGGCTCTTGGACCCCCAAAATTGAGCTCTTCTTACAACTTGAAAACTTGAAATAAATGGTGAAAGAATCCCAAGCTAACCCACTCAAAATGTGATGTGGATTGCCCAAATGGAATGGTGCTAGTATGCTCTTGATGAGAAAAGAGGTTTCCCCAAGAGAATAGTAACAACATAACCTTGCAAATGAATTCCTTGAAGGTGTAGTGCACCCATGGCCTTGTTTTATAGCACCACTTTGAGGTATTGTGCAACCATATTTTAGTGTGAAAAGGGGTTGTTCATGGCACCTTTAGGTCTTTGACCAGCCACCCAGCCAGATCCATCCGAGATTTGGATGTCAAATCGACTTGGAAGCTGAACCAGAAGTGGGTGGGAGGCCGACCAACATCATAAATGTGTCGTTCTTAGGTGTGCACGACCTTTAGCATCCACAATTGCGCATGTGTTATTTTTCTGCATTTCTTGATAGCGCATGTGCGTGCATGCCCTGTATAGTCATAACGCATCCCGATTTTATAACTGGTTGTATAGTTTTGGACGTTTTGGAAATTCTTTTTTGGTAATTTTGGTCCATGGGTGAACTAATAGTTGTTTGAAGATGTTGGATTCCTATAACCATTTGCAAACGAAATTTTAGTGATAACAGATGCCCCCTGATGGATGAGGTTAGGAGCATACGGATAGCCGAAAGTCATTAATGTTTCTTCTACTGAGAGTACCATTGTAAGAAAGAGCGATAGCGAGAGTATCAAGAGTGACCCATTGGAGGCAGAAGGGAACCTGTAGGTCCCAACCTTTCGCAAGGTGTGGAAAATAAATTGTGTACAAACGAGGCGGGCATGCCCCATGCTCGTGTCATGTAACTAAAAAAAGGGTGTTGTCCAGTAACTGAAATTGTGTGTTGATGTATACAACTGCAGTTCCCTCAGGGGTGGTTTTGATAAAGGAAGAGGACAATTCTGATGAGGAACAATGCTCTGAATAGTAGGCAATGACACCTGTAAGAAGTATCACGGACTCAGTGGGCATTGATAGCCTGACAAATTTCAGAGGTCTTTGGAAAATATAGAAAACAACTGCAATAGTCGCAAAGTAAGACCCACCGTAACATGAGAAAGTGTTGAAGTTGAATGTTATGGGGGTTAAGGACAGCAGAGAGAAATGATGGTTCTCCCTGTTCCATCTGATATTCCTCATTGTAAAGGTAATGAGAGTCAAGATACTGTCGCCCTTCTAGAAACTGTATTGATGTCGACAAAAAGGGAAAGGCGACTCCAAGAAGCAAAGGGCTTCGTGAAATCCACTAGGTGAGGTTAGGAACTGAGGAGGTACATGGACAAAGTCAATATGCATGGAGACTCAAGACTACCCTTGGTTGGGAATATAGGCGAAGTATAAGTGGCTGTGACTGTGCAACTAGGTCGAGTGTCAGGGGGACAACGAGATGTGGGATAAGTTGTGCCAGAGGTGGGACAAAGTGAACAAACTCAGAGAGCAGAGGTAGGTGGCCTGTGGGATACTCGGATTTTATGGATGATGTCAACAAGAGTAGGTGATAAGGAATGCCCCAAACAAGGGCGACATGAGTTGTTTTTTCCAAAAAGGAAGATGGTCGCCAAAGGTGACGACAAAAAGCTATGTAAAATGTTGGAAAAAAAGGCTTAATTACAAAAAGAAATAAAAAAATCAGTGGGGATAATAATGCAGATATAGAAACAGGTTCCCCAGTGTGAGATGGCTTGGCCTGAGGATGGCGCAAGTTAGTTAAAAAAAAAAAGTGGGGGGTTGGGGTCCCATAGGCGGGTTTCTCTAGTAGGGAAATGTCTGGAGGGAAATCTGAAGATGGGAAAACTGGTGGTGGATGAAATGGATGGTAAATGATGCTGCGGGAGTGCAGTCAAAATAAAACCGTGAGGAAGTTCCCTGGGAGTCCGTTGGGTAGGCTAGCAAAATGAGGAGAAGGAGTATGTGGTTGATTCGTGACATGATGTAAGACTATCAGGACTCCCATCCCTAAAGGTTGAAAACAACATGAGTGTCAAAGTGCCAAGGGGGATATGAATGGGACAACTCATGTGGGGGAGAGTGCTACCAGGTGACAATACCCAAAATGCAGTGGAGGTGATAGTACTGCAGAGCCGGATATGGGGACCCTATAGGAAAATTTCAGAGGGTGTGACTGGAGACGCAATTACGATTCAGAGGGAATGATTACATGCCAGTGTCGATTATATACCTGAAGGGGTCGCGCTAGTGTGTGATGACCAAGTACCTGCACACATGACAACCAAATACCTGACATGAACAATATCTGAAGATAATCAAACATAGAACCGTTTATTTGATAATTTTGAACATGAGCAGGTGTACCTGAACGGGGTATGGAAAAATGGCTCCTCGAGGGCTGAGGATGAAAAAACAACTCAGGCATTTTCTTGATGTAGATGACGGGGTGCTGATCTTGTGGATGAAGACAGATCAAAAAATGGATGCTCGAAGCTCCTAGAATATAGTTTGGAAGTTTGGCAAAAAGGGCCTATATATAGCTGTAGGGCCCATATTTCCACCTCATTTGTACTTGTTGCTATAGTGGTTAGAGAGGAGATTACAGAGTAGATTTGGAGATTCCAAGAGTGCGAGGCAGTCGATCCGGGAGGTGTGAGAGTCAGGTTAGTGGTCTCATCCTCCTGTACAGTATTTAGGTGTCAATTTTTGGGTAGGACCGTACGGAGGGTCATACGACAAGTTTTTAGGGTTGTGGCCCCCCAATTGCATGGGTGATCGATGGCGACTCGTGCATGAATGCGCGACTATAATGGGCACAGTTGCACATGGAGGACGCACTATTTGGGGAAATAGGCGCGCATGGGGTGAGCGCCTGTCTGAAACACAGCCGCGCATATGTGCGTGGTTGTGTTGCTGACAATTGCACATGAGTGCCCAACTGTGTAGTGAACAGATGCGATTTTGGTGTGCGCTTGTGGGATTAACAAGAACGCATACATGTGTGCATGTGGGTTAAATAGGTGCACATGTGTGCACGCCTGTGGGGAAAGTAGCCACGCCTTTGAGGCAAAGCTGAGGGTGAGAAAACTTATCTCCCTTTTCTCTCTTTTTTTTGGGAGATTTTGGTGTTTTTTGTGATGGTTGATCGAGTACTGTATATGTGGATGCAGGTGATCATCATTTGGGATGATGTTGATCCATTGGAGAGAGAGGGACTGGGCCCGACTGAGGGAGGTCATGAGGGATGAGGAGTCGACAGTTCGTGGTGCTTCTAGAGGCCTGTGGGCTGCTGAAGTTTTTTGAGTGCCCACTTTTGAGGGCGCAAGAGTATCTGCTGCAATTCCTGATCTCAATGTGGAGTTCAGACTTGTAGTGTTTTATTGTGTGTGGGGAGCACTTGGCATTCTTTGCTGAGGAGGATGTCTATTTTTTGATCAGGCTCCCTTTTTGGGGAACCCTGCTGTCGACCGAGCCGGTGGTAGTTGGAGAGGGGCAGTTGGCTACCCTTGCCCAGACATATTGTTTGGGAGAGGATTTTATGTCTAGGTCAGTGGTGAGGATTGGGGCGATGGATTTCCTAGTACATTGTTGCATGGTAGTGATGGTTATGAGAGTGTATGGGTCGCTCGCGACTCATCGTATCAGTGGTGGACAAATGAGGATCATGCAATGAGCACTAGGGGGTGAGAATTTTGCCCGGGGCTTGATGTTGCATGCCAAGATGGTGGGACAACTCACCAGGTGTCGAGTGGCCGACTCAAGGGATTTTTCCTTTGGATCGATCCTGGTGTCTTGGTTTCTAGAGAGGGTGTTGATTTTTAGACTAAGAGTGTTGTTAGACCCGCCAGGATCGTGAGAGATGTTGTTATCAGATAAATTGGTAGGTGCGGACACTAACAGATCTCCCTAGATCCACCTGGATCTAGAACAAAATAGGATAGGACACAACTCTTTCCCTAAGTTGCAGTCATTGAATATACTACTAAGAGGGAATGAGTGACATACCTTTATATCACTTCCTTATGTCTCTGTTGTTCCTGCTTCGCTTCGGTGCTCTTGTGAAATCAGGTCCAAGACAACACAAACCAACCCGAGTGAAGATAGCAAATTATATTCAATGTCAACCTATGCATATGATCAAGGAGTTATGCAATAAAATAAGAGTGATTTTATGGGAAAGGGACATGCCGCTGTATTATATTAAATGAAAGCAGAAGATACAACTAGATCGCCTTGATGTCGCAATATTCCTTTCAGTGACCCTTGGTTCCAACACACACACTTTCTCTACACTTGCATGAAGAAGATCCAATACGACTTTATAGACCAAATAGAGTCTTCAAGCTTCTATCCAAGCAAATTCCTTCACACAATTCTTTCACCAATTCTTCATTCAATCTTACTTAACCTTTTCCATGAGAAACCTTGCAATATATAGGAGAAGGAGATATGGTTAAATGGATGAGGATGATCCCACTAAATTTAAGAAGTTAGTAGGATGCCAACCATGCGAATGCCAACTCATTTTCTAGAAGATTCCCTTCTAGAACCTTCATGACCTCTTCTCTTTTCCAAGCTTTGAAACAGGTTCGCACCTTACTTATAGAGCAGACTGCGAACAATTCACACCCTAAGTATGGGTTGCCTGCGAGAATGAAGGATTTTCGCACCCTATAACATAGGCAGCCTGCGAACTCATCTTAAAAATGTGTTTTTTGGAAGAAGACAACAGTCACTTTTCTCAGGCAAAAAGTCCTTGTGGGAGCCTGAATACATCACTTGTAGAGACATCACCAGAGTGGCCAAAATAATGTGTAACATAATTCCCCCCAAAGTATGAGGCTGGAACTTGTGACAGTCAAAATACTTTGTAAAATGCATGTGTGCGTTAGAAACAAGGAGTGCACCTAATCGAAAACCTGTAAACAACCAAGCATCTGTAGAATATAATACCAGTTCCGAGGTAGGCATTCCCATGCTCAGATCACAAATGAATGGAATCATAAACGTAGGTCATGGCCACCAATCATACACTGTGGATCCATGTCGTCAAAATGCTACATAGCCGCTAGGAATACACTGTGGATCTATGTGAGAAGGCTTGAATTAAGACATAGCCACGTGACATACAAAGTGGATCTATGTGCCAATACAAATCATACATGCTCCATTGCAGCCTGGATAAAAAATATGAGACCCAGAGTCTTCAATCCTGTCACCTAAAAGTACGAATCGATCCATGTGATTACACGTGATGAAGTCGAACATGGTAGAAACCACTTGATTATCGGTCATTGATGAAAACTGTTAACAAGTGCAAGGGAAGTCACCATTGATGTCAATGACTCCCAAGGTATCAAAGTACAATCCGAACGAATGCGAATCAATGAGTTGAATTCGAGCACTCGGTGGAATCTCTTGATCAGGGATCAATGATGTGAAACCCTTGTCGAAAGCGAAGAAACCTGTCATTAAGGCATGCAGGTTCCAAGGTACTAAATGATTTCTAAGTCTCATTTCCAGATAACAAGTTGGAGTCGACGGAACAAGACTCGTCACGAGAGGGCCTTGATGTATCCCCCATCAATGACACGAAATAAGTAACAGATTTTGAGGGTGAAACAAAGTATGAATACGGGTTGAAACGGACACAGGGAAGGTCGACATAGTAAGAATGGACAACTACAGATGGCCGACTCAATGGAGGGCTCGTTCGAACTTCTCTTGAACATATGAACGACATGACCAAGGACTTGGCAGCACTGACTCAAAGACGACCCAAGATATGACCTTGTAGCAAGTCGAATGAGAGACAAATGGATTTCCCAACCCGGATTCAAATGACGAATAGGGGGTGTCATGTTCAAGAGTGACGCTTACTGCCATCAATATGAATACGAAAACATTTCCCTTTCCCAAAATTTCCCCCACCATTTCTCGCGAGTACCTCTTTATTTTTACACAAGCTTGAGGAGGATAACATATGCTTGTTGATGTAAGCTCATCCTTTGGATGAGTCCCTCGGAGTATATTTAACGAACCTTAGGAAGGAGTGGTTCGGTCCCATTACCAGTCTTTTGATGTTTGTTTAATGAGTCCAAGGATAGAAAACTCAGGGGTTTTTCATGTTTTGAGAGTCTGAAAAACACTTAAAGAGAACTCTCCCAGTTCCTTTTTCATAAAAGAGTTCGACGAGACCAAAAAAGTGATAAACTATCACCCATCGAATGTTTTCTTCAAATACTTTAATGAGCATGAAAAGAACAAGATCGCTTGACAATCTTTTCGTTTTTATGGAGCATGAAGAGAGCTTAAAGGATACTCCTTTATGTTCGTCATTTTCGTGTTACCATGACAAGTACGAAAAGACGAGAAAAAGTATACTCAGTTACGTTCTCATATATTTTCGAGCGCGAGAACGAACGAAGACTGAGCTCGAGGTTTTTCTAAAAAACCCTAAAAAAGTAGTCGTACATGCGACAAAAAGAAAAAAACACCCCTACCCCCTTGTTCGGACTTCGAAGTTGCGATATCTACGAAAAACCATGCTCACAAGTCTATTAGGGTATAGACAAAGAAATAAAAAATATATAAAAAAACAATAAAAAAAAATAGTAAAAAGTGAATAAATATGGCTAAAAAGGGCTTTTTACCATTTCGTTATTACTTTTCCAAAAACTTGTCCAACATACCTCATTTTCCCCCAAATTTCTTTGCTCGATTGCGGGAGGCACAAGCGATCATTCGACGAACCGTTTCAGCCAACGTGGTAATCTCTTGATTCTCCAACTTTTCCATGGTTTATTTATGGTTTTTAATTGCAATTTTTTGGGTTTTGAGTCCATTTTAGGGTCGAAACATGCACCCAAGAATTCTCGCAGGTGGGCCATGTAGGACTTGCGAGAATCCAATATTCTCGCAGGTGGGCTTCAAGGCACCTGCGAGAATCTCGCACTATGCAAAAGGTACACCTGCAGGGGCCAAAAAATGGATTTTAAAGTGAGGTTTTGCTCAATAAAAATTATGCAAGAGTTTAAAACAAGTTGTTGACTTCCCTCTCATGGCTCTTTTGCAGGTGTTTGACCATCATGATGTTGGAATGGAGAGAAAGAGAACATGAGGAGGATGATGCGATTGCCGGGAATGACCTGGCTACAGTCGCTGCCCTTTGGGACTATGGGCTCTTGAAAATTTTCAGGATTTCGGGCACGAGAGCCCAACTCAGGTTGTTGGAATACCTGGTCCACATGTGGGACGTGGATCGACAGTTATTTCACATGGGATTCCATACACTGACACTAGATATCGAGGATATATATTTTTTGATGGGGTTGTCACGGCGTGGATACCATGCTACTTTGACCGGAGGTAGAGGCGGTGGACTCCCTATGAGTGAGTATGTTCACCAGTATTTTGTTCCCGAGGCAGAGAGAAGCAAGGGTAAGGTTGCTATTTGAGGGGTCCAAGATCTAACCCTTCGGACCATCTTGTTTACTATTGCACGCATGGCTCCGCACATGGCTCTCTAGAGATATTTCCAATATGCCATAGAGTGCATAGAGCCTCGAGTTTTTAACTGGTCGGATGCAGTTCTCCATAGTATGAAGAGACAATTGACGAAGTGCAGAAAGGGTGACTTGACGTAGTTTGGGTATGGGTCACTTTTGGTATCATTCTTTCTCGAGAGGGTCCCACTGCTACGACTACAGGTTGATTGGGGTTTACCATCCCCACAGGATCCGAGGATGCTGAGGTGGTGTAACCTCATGGCTCGACACATAGCATGGCCTATAATCAAGTATAATGACTCATTTTTTGACTGGTTGAGGCCCCAGATGCTGATGATCAATGACTACGCATATGCTGGTTTGGATTTCCGAGGGGATCCAAATTTGGCCCTCCCTGAGGATGATCAGTGGGGTGACTTAGGTAAGAAGTACACATTCTGTTCTTTTTAAATGTTTTTGCAAATTTTATCATATGAAATGTTTTTATGTTTATCCAAGAACTAATCAAAAAAATTCTTTTTGATGACATAGATGTGGGGCCGTATCAACCTTCATGAATGTCCCCATTCAACGGCAAGGAGAAGCATCTCTAGTGGCGAGATGGGATGCCGAAGACTACAAGGAAGTGGAACAGAACTTGGAGGGGTTGACCGCGGATGCCCCATATATTTCTATTGGGGATATCCCGAGACGTTACTAGCATCATACTGTGGGCGTGTATGAGTCTCTCAGTCGACAGCTCCGTAGGGTAGCCTGAGAAGTTGTGTGTTATCGTGAGCATCATCCGTGATGCTACTTTGTAGAAGCAATAGGCTTTGTATTTTGAGAAATTGATCCTTGGACAAAAACTTTTTGTAAAAACTTTTGATCGTTATATACATATATATGGCTTCGACTGGATTATTTTGTGTTCTGTTATACATGTGATGTGTGATTGGTTTATAAATGTCCCAAATGTCTGTCTAACACATAGTTAGCTAAGGCGTCAGTCAATGTATTTAGACATCTAGGAATGTCCTGATATTCAATATAATCAAAATAACATTCCAAGAGTTGAATTCCTAAATATACCCGTAATAAAGTAGGACTTCGGATAGGATAGACATTACTTAACTGTAGTAGTACTAGTTGCGAATCGAGTCACATAACCAGGTGGTGGATATCAAGAGAAATAGCATCAATCAACAATTCAATGACGACGCTATATTATGCAATATTATTGGTCGCATGACTAAGGCACACACCTCGTAGACTGATAAGTTCGTTTGTAGGGGCGTAAATTGCCCATGCAGCAGAAGCAAGGTTTTGAGTACTATGGCTAGTGCCATTGGCGAAGCCAATGTGGGGTGGCGAAGACTCTGACATATGGAAACTAACCACAATGCAAGATAAGTGGTCAAGGGCAGAGACTAAATAACAAAAAGAGCATACTAAAGTAACACACAAAAAGTATGATACAATAAAATACAAGCACTCATGCACAGGTGATCTTAAGCATAGTACTTCTTTAAGTACAACCCATTTATGGGTTCACTCAAAGGGATACTGTCGTAGTCCACCAAATCATAAGGTCCTTTCTCCAAAACTCGTCTGACAATATAAGGACCTCGCCACATAGCTTCAAATTTTTCGACTCCTAGCATATCCTGATCTTGCTTGTAAAGGAGAACCAGATCACCTTCGGAGAAAATGCGTGGCTTGACATGTTTGTCATATTGGGCTTTGACATGTTTCTTCTGGGATTCTATAACTAGGGTGGCATCGCGACGAGTTTCGTCTAATTGCATGAGATACAATAGATGTTCTTCTTCGGCATAAGTGTTTGGGAGAAGTTTGACGGCTAGTTTTAGGGAGGGTATCTCACATTCATTTGACAAGATGGATTCTAGACCATAGACTAACTGGAATGGTGTAAACCCGGTAGCAGACTTAATGGATGTCCGATAAGCCCACAATGTTGAAAACAAAATTGTGTGACAACTCATTTTGTGAATTCCTACCATTAGTCGAAGCATGGTAATGAGGATTTTTTTGATTGCTTCAACTTGGCCGTTGGCTTGTGGGTGATAGGGTGTTGAGTTTTCATGGCGAAGGACCAACTTTTCAGTGAGTTCGGACATCATAAAGTTTCTAAAGTGGCTACCATGGTCAGTAATGATAACTTGAGGAACACCAAACCGAGCAATGATGTGATTGAATATAAATAATGTTGCAGTCCTTCCGGTATTGTCGAATGTTGGCATCGCCTTGGCCCATTTTGTAAAATAATCTACGACTACAATAATGTATCCATGCCCCCCGGCTGAGTGAGGGTGACATGTCATGAAATCAATACCCCATTTCGCAAAAGGACCAATGGAGACCACGGGGTGTAGAGGAGCAGGGTGTGATCATATTTTATTGTTGTAGGTTTGGCAAGCGTGGCATTTTTGGACAACAATTATACAATTGTTGAATAAAGAAGGCCAAAAATACCCCGCTCGTACGATCTTCTGGGCAGTAGCATACCCAGACATGTGACCACCATAAGCTCCAGAATGGTAGTCATTTAGGGCTTTCTTGGCTTCGTCAAACGTGAGGCAGCATCGAAAAATGGATTCAATCCCACGGTGATAAAGAGTATCACTGAGGATAATATACTGACGAGCTTGGTAGCGTATTTGACGGTGGTTAGTGCTAGACAAATTGGGTTGAAAATCCTGGTTCTGGAGATATATGATGATATCTTTGTACCAAAGGTCATCGAAACTGATCAAGAAAAGGGATTCATTGGGTAATGAATCGTCTGCTACATTTTCTGTCTCAGAGCAGGGAAGGTTGCATATCAACTTGGCAAACACCAAGGATTTCTTGGACTTAGCATGTTGGAATTATAAGTCAAACTCTTGGAGTATTACGGTCCATTTGGAGTATTTTCCCCCTAGCAATTGGCGTGTAAGAATGTGCTGCATAGGGTTGCAGTTAGAAATTATCGTAGTCTTGCGAGAAAGGATATAGTGTCGTAAACGTTGAACAGCTTGGACAGTGGCCAAGGGTAGTTTTTCAACATGAAAATACTTGGTTTCGGTATTCGTGAGATTCCAGCTCAAGTAATAGATGACATGTTCGTCATGAGAATCATCCTCCTGGACGAGAACTATAGCGATGGTATAGTTTGAGGTTGTGAGGTAAAGGAAATAATCCCGACTGTAATCAGGTGGGAAGAGTAGTGGGGTACGTGTCAAAGAAAGTTTCAAAGCTTTGAAAGCTTTGTTGGCAGTGGTATCCCATACGAACTCAATACCTTTCTTGAGCAGTTGCGTAAATCCAAGAGTTAGCTCAGCATAGTTTGGGATGAAACGACGGAGAAATTTTTCCTTCCCTTGCAAACTTTGTAACTGGCGAAGTGAGGAAGGAGGAGGGAGATTGAGAATTGCCTCAACATTCAAAGGATCTACCCTGATCCCTTGACATGAAATAATAAATCCCAGAAGTCGGCCAGATTCTACGCAAAAAACACATTTGTGGGGATTTAAGTGTATGTGGTAAAACCAACATCGAAGGAAAATGGCACGAGGTGTATTGGATGATCTACACGGTGCATGGAATGAGCGGGTAATTCATCGAGATATGGTTTTACAATGTTCTTTATATCATGAAAGGTGTAAGACATAGCATGTTGAAAAGTTGCACCGGCATTCTTTAAACCAAATGGAAGTTTCTGGTAGGTGAAAGTGCCCCAAGGACAAATAAAAGCGGTTTTTTGTTGGCCCGTGGGAACGATATTGATTTGATTATATCTAGAGAAACCATCCATCAGAGAGAAGATTTCACTTTCGACACAATTGTCAACTATCTCTTCAACGAAGGGGGTAGGAAAGTTGTCTTTAGGACAAGATTTGTTAATGTCCCTATAATCAATGCACACGTGGATTGTGCCTTGTTTCTTGTCAATCGGAACAAGATTGGAAACCCAGTCAGTTAGAGCCACAGGGTAAATAAATCTATCTTTGAGAAGTTTCTCAACTTCAAGCTTGATAGCGCCTGCTTTACATGGGTGGACCAGACGAAGTCGTTGCCGAACGAGTTTAGCGCCCGGGTATGTATTAATCTCATGTACCACAATGTCGGGGTCAATCCATAGCATTTATTCATAGCTCCATGCGAAGACATCACAAAATTCTTGGAAAAGAGACTTGTAGGTGACAACTTTGTCATGGGAAAACAAAGCTCCGATATGCACATTTTCGAAAAATATAGATTTTATGGATATGTCGAGGGGGATGGTGGGTGAGATATTACTTAAGTTCCCTTCATAGAACATATCGTGTGTAGACTTGGGAATTGTAGAAATGATGACAACGGTCGACGGAGTCGAGATTCGTTGCTAACCCTCGATGGTGTGTTGTTCCAGGAAGAGGATGGAATGATGATGTCCATCATCCCAAGGGGTATCTTCCATGGACATAACAGACATAATCATCTCGTCTGTAGGAAAAATGACGCGGAATGGATCCGAAAATAAAGCACCAAGAGAGGGGGTAGAAGGGGTTTCCGATTGAATGGCTTGATAAGCGGATTCGAACGAACTCAAAGGCATTTTGTCGCCATAACGAAGATGATTGTCGGGGTTGGGTACTATCCACGGGTCGTAAGATGCAGGGGTTCCATGAACATAGGTGGATATCATGTTGATCGAGGCGACAAATAGATGTGGAACATCAGGTGGTGGAATGGGGAAAGTACCCATCAAGGAGGAATCTTTAAGAAGACCGACACCGATGTTCTCATATCCAGGGGGGTTTTGCAATGAAAGGTACGTTGTTGGTGCATGCATCAGAGTGAAAGAAGGCCAATTGGTCTATGGTAACTACTTTTCCTTGATGTGGGAAATGCATGACATGGAAAAGAGTGGACACAACTACATGCATGGCATCAATCTCGCTACAGGAAAGTAGGAGGTTGTAATCGAGAGGAGCGTGAAAGACCTCCACTTCAACATTGAAATTTTTTCCTTCTAACGTAATAGGCAACGAAGGGAGGACACCGTAAGTCTTAAAACTAGAGCCATTGAAGGCTTTGAGCGTGTTGTGGGATTTAGTCAAAGGAGGAGAACCGATGGATTTCTAGCAGGTAATAGACATGACACACGTCGAGGCACCCTCATCGATAACTGTTCTACAAATGTTTTGTCGAAGACAATAACTTGTATTTGGAATGCAAGTTTAGGGGGTAACCTTGGAATGTGATCTTCCAAGTCAAAAATTATTAAATTTGTATCTGTAGGGTCGATTCCACCAATGGATTTCAACAGTGCCTTCCATTGTATAGGACAACTCTGAAGGAATTCGAGGGATGACAATGCGGACAGTGCTTGGGCCAGATCTTTGACAATACTGTAGTTCTGGGCAACACGTGCATGAGGATTGAAAGATGATTTTTGAACAACACCCTTTGGGGGAGGGCGAAGAACTGTATCTAGGCTCGGTTGTTCGAGATGAAGAGGATCGTTGGTAGGTGGAGTCATGGAAGATGGTTGGACCAATGAAGGAGGTATTTCATCGTCCTTCTCTTTGGAGGAAGAATAATCTCTGGCTCGAGTGGTAAGTGTGATTTCATTCTTCTTTGAATCACCTGTACACATTGAGACATAGGATGTATTGGAGGGGGAAGGTTGGTCATGAATGATCAATTGGGCCTGTTGTTGAGAAGGGAAGGGTTGTGACAACACGACTGGAGTGGGGGGTTTCAGGGTCCCTTGAAGGAACTTAGTAACCTCGGCTTGTCGTGGACAATACTTAGTGTAGTGATCATCATCACAGATAAGACAAGGGTATCGAGGTTTGCGCTTATCTTTATCGTCAACAGGTGGTGTTTTGATTTTCTCAGATTGCAGATTATTTTTATCCTCCTTGTTCTTACCCTTTCCTTTTTTGTATTTATTTTTACTGGTGGGGGTAGATTGAACAGAGTTCACCTCAGAAGTCTTTTCGGTGGGAGGGGTAGGAGACAGAGCATTTTGAACATTATAAGAAATGGATTTGGGGTTGTTGTTAGAGGTTTGGATGGAATGAGGTTGGGCATGGAAAGTGCCAATCACACCGTCAGTTGCATGAGAAGCAGCAGGAGTAGTTGAAGTAGTGGAAGTAGAAGGACGAGGTGTGTCAGGGAGTAAGTCATAAAGAGTACCCATTTGTGAGTAAACAAGGTCAACGTGTTGAGCACAACTGATTGCCTATGCTTCTGTGACAAATCCACCCATGGCGATGTCACGAGCGATGTCGTTCACGAATTATTTTGTGAACCACTCTGCTAGAAACTGATCGGGAAGTTCGAGTTTGATGAGACGTCGTCTCTGTCGCCACTCATGAATGTGATCAGAGATATGAGTGGCTTTGGTTTGTTTGAAAGAACTCAAAATTTCATTTCCCATTTCATAGAGGATCGGTAACTAGTAGTGGGTGAGGAAAGCCATAGCGTGGGTGTTGAAGTTGGTGAAGAAGCCTCGTGGTAATTCTATATACCACTTCAAGGAAAAACCTATGAGGGTTCGCTGAAAAAGGCGTAAACGAATAGAGTCATCCATCAAGGAGTTGGATGAGAACCAAAGGTGAAAAGTCATTACATGATTGTTCGAGTCCTCTCCTAGTTTACCATCGAATTTAGGGATGTTTGATGGTAGTTTGGCCGGTATGGCGGGCCATTGAGGAGAGTGACAGATTGAATCATTTAGAATCCTCGACAGATTAGGGAGGTCTAGGGTGGTTAAGAAGGGTAACTGTCTATTCACATGTGGGTACTGGTGACTTTGGGGAGGGAGTCTCATCGGTAGACTAGTGGGACCTTAAGAAGTTTGCATATAATGCAAAGATCCGGGAAGATTCGATTGTTGGTGTGGAGGCAAGTAATTCATAGGGTTGTACCCTTGAACAGGGGCGTGGGGTTGAGCGTTCAAGCCCCAAATAGGATTAGACGTGCTTGGATATGGTTGGCCTGTACTAGGGGGTATGAAAGAGCTAGCTTGAGGCTATTTCCCCCCAGTTGAGGGAGGATTATGTTGAATAAGATAATTCCAATACTAGGCCAAGGATGGAGGTATGTTTTGTCCATAGGGCGGGGTCAGTGGGGGTTTCCCTCCAATCGGGGGTTGCGTCCCAATTAAGATTTTTATTGAAAAAGGGGATTGGGTTTGGCCTCCTTGGTGAAATTTTCCACCTATAGGAATCTAGTAATTAGGTGTGAAAGACGGGATGGTGCAACTAGGGTCAGTGCCTCCGATAGAGGATGGAAGAGGTCCTCTGAAAGGGGGTCGAGGAAGTGTCGGAATGAAACTGGGAATGAGATGGTGCCCAGAAGGAGTGGAAATTCTAGAAGTCCCAGATGAGATTTGTGTAGGAGTGGGAATATAAGTATTCGACACATGATATCTGGGTGGAAGTGTTGGAGTGAATCTAGGCAAAAGCGGTGTGCCAATGGGAGCTTGGCTAGCCGCTGTAATCCCGATGTGAGGACTCATAATATCTGGGAACATTGTGTAATGGATCATTTGTAGAGGGATAGTCAATATGTGGTTAGTTATCAGAGTGTCTGTACCAGGAAAATAATGGGCAGTAGTGAAAGGTATTGCGTCTAGATCAGAGGTTTCAGGAAACTCAAGTGTGACAGTGATATCAACGCTTGCTCTTGAGCCAAAGAGATCCTGTCTAAAAATGGCAGTAGTCCAAAAAGGATATTGACCCTCAGGTCCTATGAAAGGTCCAGTTGGTAATCCAGAAGACTGAACAACTATATCTCCAGAAGAATTCACTCGAAAAATACGTCTCTTGGAGTTGGGAGGAAGTCGGAAGTCCTTTCGAGAATTGGTAATTCGGAACCATTCTAAAGAGTTAGTTCTTTCCACTTGTGGAGTGGAAACGTCTTGGACTTCACTCTGTTGAGGAGAGCCCTCTGGTGAGTTGGTAGGCAGGGGTTGAGAACCTTCCAAATCTTCTGGGGGTAGGCCTTGCATTCTATGCGAATGGCATGAAGGGTCAATTGTGATCGAGTTATAATTTTACGAAAGAAATTCTATGGCCAACTTGGGTAAACAAACAACATGCGCTAATAAAATCTAGGAAGAAAAACCAAGC
Source organism: Picea engelmannii (assembly GCA_009831015.1). Taxonomy (NCBI): domain Eukaryota; kingdom Viridiplantae; phylum Streptophyta; class Pinopsida; order Pinales; family Pinaceae; genus Picea; species Picea engelmannii. Next base: position 465,118 of record ML789483.1, on the reverse strand, counting down.
AAACAAGACCTTCTAATTCCGAAGTCACTATTTGGTGATGAAATCCAACGTCACGACAACAAGACAAGAAGGGGCTGGGCCAGGGTGGAAAAGTTACGTTGACGACCTGCTTAGTGGACTTACACCCTAGTGCAAGCTCCCACACACAATCATGGGTATACCCTCCAAGGAGCCCGAGTGAGTCTGGCCAACATCGATTCTAGGTACCGTGAAGACTTACCCCTTCACAGTCATCTTGTGTAAGACCCTAATAATATAGGCTACTAAGGTTACCACTAACAACAATGATGCCTAGGGGAACAATCGACAGTCCGATCCACATGCAAGGGTAGAGTATCTAGCTCGAAATAAGCTTGAGAGGATTCCACTCATCATTGTGGGTATACCTTCAAGTGACCCCCGTAATACGTGCAATCTCTACACTGATATCAACAAAGTAGGGTGAGTAACTCTGTCAATCTCAATGCAACCTCAGGTTTGACCCTTGTGTGAGAAGGGCTTCCCAGGACAAAATGCTACAAATGGAATTTGACACTCCCTATCACAAGATACTATTGTGTGTTTTGTGCTCTGGAGAGTGTGTCTCACAGCCTATTCCAAAGCTCTAGCCTAGCTAATGTTGGTGTAAAAGAGCCCTAGAAAAAGTTACTAGTTGAATTTTAAAGTTGCACAATATTATTAAAGGTTGTTGTTACGCAAAATGGAGACGGAAATGAAACCGATGTTGTGTGAGACTCTGACCCAACAATGCGTAAATAGGGATGAATGATACAAATTTTTGTTCGATGAATCTTATTTACATAAGGGAAAGAGGAGTTTTATGGAACAATGTGAACTATGATGTATGATCTTCTCTGAAATGTAATATCAAACAATCATGAACAATGAAAATTTCCTTTTCGTTCTCTTTCAATACTTGAATACCCATATTTTTCGAATAAAAGGTTGCTTAAAAAAATAAAATGTCTTTAATTTTTTATTAGAAACCAAACAACAAGGATGGGACTAAGAAAAAGTAAGCAAACAATGAAAAAGAAATACACAACAAACACCCAAATCGGTCTTTCAATGAAGATAAAAATAACAAACTGAAAAGACTAATCTCTTCAAATGCACATGGGTAACAATTTTCCAAGTAATAAGAAATTGAAAAGGACAATTAATCTCAACATTTAATCCAATCAAAGGCTCCCGACCAAACAAGCACTTGAATTTCAAAATCGGAGATTATACCCTTGTTAAGAAAAGGTCAAGAGGTAAAAATTGAGAAAAAATGATCAAGAAGAGCTTTCGGTTTCTGAAAACTAATCATTCGCGAGATTTGAAGTCAAGAAACATTCAATCACTGACCAGAGAAGTTCTTTCCAGACACACCAACCAATCTGGGCATTTGGAGACACAAAAGATTTAATCCAAAATTTTTACAAGTGAGTTCGTAGTTTGACAGTGGAGTACAGTGCAAGAATTAAAGATTATCGCAGGCTAGACATAGGAAAGTTGCGAGAAGTTTTCACTGAATTGAATTCTAGGGTGCGAACTTTAGTAATTCTCATAGGCTACAGAAAGTTGCAGTGAGAGAAGGTTTGTAATCAAGAAAATTTTGGAAAAATGACAAGACTTTTGAGGGAAATTCTGGATCCAGGGAGTCTATTAGGATCTCCTCAAGACTCAGAGATTGATTGGGAATGAAAAATAGTAGGTCAAGAGAAAATGGACAAGAAAAAACCACCAAAATGGGTTGTATCCCCATTGGAGTCGCCAATTTTGTTATTGGATAAATTGGTAGGTGTGGACACTAACAGATCTCCCTAGATCCACTTGGATCTAGAACAAAACAAGACAGGAAACAACTCTTTTCCTAAGTTGCAATCATTGAATCTACTACTAAGAGGGAATGAGTGACATACCTTTATATTGCTTCCTTATGTCTCTGTTGTTCCCGCTTAGCTCCGGTGCTCTTGTGAAATCACGTCCAAGACAACACAAACCAACCTGAGTGAAGATAGCAAAGTATATTCAATGTCAACCTATGCATATGATCAAGGAGTTATGCAATAAAATAAGAGTGATTTTATGGGAAAGGGACATGTCGCTATATTATATTAAATGAAAGTAGAAGATACAACCAGATCGCCTTGATGTTGCAAGATTCCTTTCAATGACCCTTGGTTCCAACACACACACTTTCTCTACACTTGCATGAAGAAGATCCAATACAACTTGATAGACCAAATAGAGTCTTCAAGCTTCTATCCAAGCAGATTCCTTCACACAATTCTTTCACCAATTCTTCATTCAGTCTTGCTTAACCTTTTCCATGAGAAACCTTGCAATATATAGGAGAAGGAGAGATGGTTAAATGGATGAGGATGATCCCACTAAATCTAAGAAGTCAGAGGATGCCAACCATGCGAATGCCAACTCATTTTCTAGAAGATTCCCTTCTAGAACCTTTGTGACCTCTTCTCTTTTCCAAGCTTTGAAACATGTTCGCACCTTACTTATAGAGCAGACTGCGAACAGTTCGCACCCTAAGTATGGGTTTCCTGCAAGAATGAAGGATTTTCGCACCCTATAACATAGGTAGCCTACGAACTCATCTTAAAAATGTGTTCTTTGGAAGAAGACAATAGCCACTTTTTTCAGGCAAAAAGTCCTTATGGGAGCCTGAATACATCACTTGTAGAGACATCAACAGAGTAACCAAAATAACGTGTAACAATTGTGACTGCGGTGGTGGTTGACGATTTTGGTTCGTCATGGGGGTGGGGAGGGTGGCCATTACTTCATGGCCTAGGCTAAATAGGTGTGGCGTCAGATGCCACATATCATATTGCAGTTTCCATACAATGGGATAGATTTTCGTGATGATCCTAGGATGATATTACCTTCGGGAGAGGTATTCGATCGCCGAGGTATGATGTGTTGGTTATTGGTTTTGTTGATTTCTTTTTTAGATAGTATAGCATATGGTTGATATTTGTATGGATGTTGATGCTATCATGTGTTTGTTTGTGTAGATGTGGGACCACGTGGACGAGAGGTCGAGCTGATCCGAGTGCTAGCCTGCCAGGGGCCTGTGAGACCACCACGAGGAGAGTTGCGAGCAGGGGAGAGGCGACGTCAAGAGGATGTTGGGGCAAGGCCTGGTGATGATGATAGAGCGGATTGGAGGTGTTGTTATGATGACTCTGGGGTAGGGTCGTCACATGCTCCTCTGGTCGAGGTCAAGGGAGAGTTTGATGATTTCCTCCGTCGACTAGAGGAAGTTCTATAGGGAGTGCCCGAGAGGATGTGGGTGTGGATCCAGGATGAGGGGATCCTGTAGTAGTGTATTGGGCTGCTGACGGAGTCACAGAACTTGATCCACAGAGCAGTTGTAGTCGGAGTTGCGATGACTGGATGGTTGCTGTCAGGACATGGGGGACCTAGAACTGGTGGGGTACCTCCGCCAGAGGGAGGACCTGGTGCTGGAGCACTAGAGGCGCCCTGAGGGCTGCTAGATATGTAGTTGTGTATCTGATATAGGCTGGTGAGCCCATTTTGTATAGTTGTGACATCTAGTTTTGTATTGGTAGGGATGAGGTGATTCGCCTTCCTATGGGCGATGTACTATTTTTGTAAACACTTTATGACATGTGGACCGATATATATATATATATATATATGGATATACATTTTTGGATATTTGTGTACATGTGTGATGTGTTTGTTGTTGATGATTCTGGTTTTTGATGTAGTGGATGATGTCTAATCTATATGTTGTGACATACTTCTGATGGTTTATGTGTATGTGAAGATGTCTTGATGTGATATATGCCAATCTAGTATAATGTTAGCCATGTTATCTACAATTTGATTGAATTGTCTTGGGATATGTGTAAATGTAATGGAATCAAAATGTCGAGATAAAAGTCTAACCCGCAGGTATTTGCGAAAGAGGCAAGGATCACGTACGCGGTATACATTGTTGAGTTGGAGGACGACAAGTTGGGAATCTAATAAGATGTGAAGGTGACGAATATGGCGATGATTGGCCTCAAGGAGGAGACCAATGATGGCGGTGTACACTTCTTGATTGTTGGTGGCTGAGCCTAAACATATGTCGTTGGTGTGGAGCAGGTCATGTGAAGGCCAATAGAGGGCACAAGCAGCCGAAGTGAGATTCTGTGTCCAGCAGCTAGCTCCGTCGGCGTAACTAATGTGGTAGGCCGATGGAGGTGGCATTTGTCAATAACATGAGTGATATATTAGATGGGAGGTATGGATAAAATAAGACTAAAAACTCTACAAAAGAC
>ML789483.1:450461-460770 GCA_009831015.1 Picea engelmannii | reverse complement strand
AGGCCGATGGAGGTGGCATTTGTCAATAACATGAGTGATATATTAGATGGGAGGTATGGATAAAATAAGACTAAAAACTCTACAAAAGACGTAAAAAAAAAAAAAAAAAAAAAAGAAGAAAGAGCCTAGTGTAGTATAGCTATGCTCAGGCGTAAAATTTATTTAAGTACAACTCGTTGACGGGTTCCTTGAGAGGATGGCCTTTGGGGGAGGCAAATATGTATGCGCCTTTAGTGAGGCAATGTTGGATAATGTACAGTACATGCCACAGGGACTCGAATTTTCCATGGCCAAGGGTATTGTGAGCAATATCGTAAGCGAGGACAAGGTCTCCTTCGTTAAATGAGTGAAGGTTGGCATGGCAATCAAAGGTGGCCTTTGATCATTTTTTGGCTGCTTCATTGTTCTGTAATGAAGATCGACGATATTCATCCAGGGATTCTAAGTTCAGCAAAAACTACTCTATTGGGGCGGTGTCGAGTAATAGCTCAATAGTGGTGCATAAGGTGGGAATTTCGCACTCGATGGGAAGAGTGGCATCAATCCCATGGACTAGATGAAAAGGTGTGAAACCAGTGGCAGTTTTGACTATTGTGCGATAATCCCAGAGCGCAGAAAATAACATATGATGCCAATTGGTTTTATGTTTGTTAACCATGCATTGCAACATGGTTTTTAAGACCTTGTTAACTGCTTCTACCTGTCCGTTGGACTGAGGTTAGTATGGTGAGGAAAACTCGTGGGAGAAGCCTAACCGAGATGAGAGTTCCATGAAAATCTCATTCTCTAAATGTTTCCCATGATCGGAGACTAGTTGGAGTGGTACTCCAAAGTGGGATATGACGTGGTTAAAGAAAAATCGCTCTGTTGTGTTAGTGGTGTTGTTGAAGGTAGGCATGGCTTTAGCCCACTTGGTAAAGTAATCAATTGCAACGACTATGTATTTGTGTCCATTGTTGGATGTAGGGTTGCAAGTCATGAAGTCGATGCCCCATTTACAAAAGGGACCAGTGGTGATAACTGGGTGTAGAAGAGCAGGTGGTGCGTGTGCTTTGTTGGCGTAAAGCTGGAATTTATCACATCATTTCATGGCATGGATGCAGTCGTGAAATAATGTAGGCCAAAAGTAACCTGCATGGATGATTTTATGAGCGGTGGACAGCCTTGAGAGATGGCCTTCGAAAGCGCCAATGTGGCAGTCGTTCAAGACTCTGTCGGCCTCGTCAATAGTTAAGCATCGACAAAGTATGGTGTCGACTCCTCGCCGATATAAGATGACCCCGATGAGGAGGTAGCAAGGTGCCTGGTAAAGAATACGTTGACGATCATCTCTGGAGAGGTGGTTTCCAAATTTTTGTGTTTGAAGATAGACAAGAAGATCTCCATACCAAGGGTCATCTAAGGGGACAAAAAAATGATGTTCATCAGAGAGGTTGGTATTGACCAGTGGACTAGTAGTGTTGGAGGGAAAAGCCATGATAAGTTCGGTGAGGATGAGAGCTTTCTTCCTCTTGGGTTTTGAAAATTCGAGATCGTATTCCTAAAGGATGACGATCCATCAAGCAAATTTACCGTTAATTTGTCAATGACTGAGCAAGTATTGCATGGGGTTGGAATCTGCAATAAATTTGGTAGTTCGAAGCATAATGTAATGGTGCAGTTTCTAGACTGCGAGGACAACTACGAGGGCTAGATTTTCTTCGAGATTGTACTTCAAGGGTGTTCCTGAAAGGTTTTTACTAATGTAGTAAATCACATGCTCATAGGTGTTATCCCCTATTTGGACGAGCACTCTTGCTACTAAAACGGCTGAAGCTGATATGTAGAGAAGATAATCGCGGTTATAGTCAAGTGGACTAATCAATGGGGCATTGGAGAGATCCGCTTTGAGATCATCAAAAGTGGTTTGGTCATGTTTATCCCATTGAAATGGGATGTCATGACGAAGTAAGAGAAGGAAGACATGTGTGGGAGTAGCGTAATCTAGGACAAAGAGTCGTAAAAAGTTGGCTTTTCCTTGAAGGCTCTGTAGTTGGCGTAAATTTTGTGGGGGTGGAATTTCTATGATGGCTTGGACTTTGAGGGGGTCCACAGTAATTCCACATTGGGAAACTATGAACCCAAGAAGGTGCCCAACAGTGACACAGAATACGCACTTGAGGGGGTTCAAGCGGATATTGTACTAATGACACCTGTGGAAGATGATTCGTAGATCATCGAGATGTTGAGTGTGTTTCTTAGATCGAGTGGTGAGGTCGTCTAAGTATGTGAGGATGATATGAGACAGATCGTGAAAAATGTATGTCATGGCCCGTTGAAATGTGGCACCGACATTCTTGAGGCCGAATGGCATGACACAATACGCAATGGTGCCCCAAGGGGTTATGAATGTGGTTTTGTACTGATTGGAGGGGTGAATTTGGATTTGGTTGTAACTAGAGAAACCGTCCATGAAGGAAAAAGCCTCGTGACCTGCACAATCATTGATTATTTGGTCGATGAAGGGTGTTGGAAATTTGTCTTTGGGACAAGCGTGATTGAGGTCACGGAAATCCGTACAAACACGGATAGTGCCCTGTTTTTTGTTAACAGGGATAGGGTTGGAGACCCATGACATATAGGCTATGGGGTAAATGAACCATGCAACATGTAGTTTGTCAATCTCGTCTTTGATGGCCGCTGCTTTGGATGGGTGTAACGGTCGTTGTTTTTGGTGGATGGGTGTGATATCAGGCTAGGTGTCTATGCGATGTTCAACAACAGAGGGATCAAGGCCAGAAATCTCTGTGTATGACTAGGTGAAAATGTCCCGATATTCCTGGAGGAGGGATTTGTAGGTGGTGATTTCTTCTGGAGAACATGCAATGCCAATGGTGATTTCCTTGAGAATTCCATATTTGATGGAAATATCTATTTTGATGGTTGGGGATATATTGGCCATATTTCCTTCCTCGAAAGCGTCGGGGGCAGGGATAGGGTTATTGAACCAATCTATATGCCCTGATGGGAGAAAATATTTGTTTTCGACTGCGTATATGGGGTGTTGGCTAGGAGGCGTGAAGGCTTCCTGTGAAAGAAAGAGCGCTCTATGGTGGAGCGCATCCCATGGGTAATCAGGGGTAGTTAACTCCTCGAGGATATCTTCATCACAATGAAACTTGCATGAATATAGGGGATTGAGAGGAGTAATCTCGGTGACTGTCACTGTGGCATTGTATCCTTTTGATAAATACGTAGGGGGATTGATGGAGGGGGATTGGGATGGTTTGCTCGACATAAACCAAACATCCAAATATTGTGGGTTAAAAATGGTAGTCGGGTGTAGAATGTTCGTGGGGAAATGAATTGGAGAATTGGGGGGATTTGGGGGTAACTCCTCATATAAATCATTTAGGAACCATGGGGGAGAAGGAAGTGCCTCAGTTTCTGGTGGGAAGATATGAACCATATCAATTGATGGGGTAAGGGTATTTATCGGGTCTGTTGGAGGAGGGGGGGTATGATTTTGAATAGGGGCCAGTTAACGATGCCTGTATTCAATGATCATAGGACATTGGTATGTGAAATGGTCAAGTGATTCGCATAGAGAGCAAGGGCATCTCATGCATTCGTTGACTGAGGTTGTGACATAATGGATGTCGGTGATAGGAGTTGAGGTGGGTGTTTGCTGAAAGCTATGGAGTATAGATGTTAGTGTCTGTTGGAATTGAGGTAACGCTGGATAGTGGTGTGTGTAATGGCCATATTCTGAACAGATGGCGCATGCAAATTTGGTTCGCAGTCCTTTGTTACTTGTGTTCTATGAGATATTGGCAATACTGGAGGAAGAGATGAGCGGTGGTGGTGTTCGAGGGAGTTGGATGAGATTACGTAACTCGGGGAGAGATGGGAATTTGTTTGTGGGGTGTCCATCTTTCTCACATAGCATGCAAGGAGGTTGGACGCATGGGGGAAGTGGAGTTTTGGGCTCCTTATTCTTTCGCCTACCCCCATCTATAGCAGGGGGGTTAGTGAGTGGGGGTGTAGGGGGTATGGTGGGAGTGAGTATGGGAATCTGCATCGGGATTCCTTTTGTTTGGGGAGGGAGGGATGGTTGAGGAACCATCTCAGGTGGATGTAAATACCAAACTAGGATTGTCAACACCATATTAGGAAGGGTAAATGTTGCAGTGACCTGGAAAGCTTGTACATATAATGGGGGGTAAAAGAAAGGGATTTGGGTAAGGGATTGGGGGACTATTTCCGAAACCGGGATCTGGCCCTAGGGAAGATCAAGAATGGGTCGAGCTGAATTAGTTCCAGGGGATTCCTGAGGGAGAAGTTTTGTGACTAGTGGGACGTCAAGGATGAAAGAGGCCTCGGTGGGAGGGAGGTTAGTTTCAGTTGTCATTCCATTGGAGGATACGACACATACTTGTGCAGAGGGATGGAGGAGCGGTGGTGCTCCATGGTAGGTCCCTAGAAAGGATGCGTCTTTGAATATTATGGGGGCCATCTCAATGAGTGGATAGGCATCGAGATTAGTGTGGATAAAAGGGAGGATGTTATCGATGTTGGATGATGGGTTAGGTTTGTAATGTGATACTTGATCGATGGAAATGATCTTTCCATTATGGGGAAACATCATGGTTCAGAACACAGAAGAGGCGATGGCCTTCATAGCATACATGTAGCTATGACCAAACAAGATATTGTAGTCGAGCAGGGCATAGATAACCTCAATGCCAATGAGAACAGTTTTTCCCCCAAGCTCGACGGGGACATTTTGGAAGAGTCCTTTGGGGGATGAGGGTCTACCATCGTAGGCTCTTAAGGTAATGGTAGATGGTACGAGTTCGAGGGAACCAAGTTTCAGCCATACGGATTTCGACATGATACAGGTGGATGTGCCTTCATCAATGATGCATCGATGAACTGTAATGTTCCAAATTTTTACAGGGATTTGAAAAAATTAGGTTCAAATTTAAAGTCAGTGATTTGGGGGCAACGGTGAGTATAGTGACCAAACTCACCGCAAAGGGCACAAGGGAAGGTGGTCCTAACATTGTTGTTGTTCCTTCCTTGACGTTTGTTGTTGTTTCCCCCTTGGGGGTTTTGATTTCCCTGGTTTTGGTTGCCCCAGTAGACTGGTTCTGCTGGGGTTGGTTCTAGTTTCTTCCTGGTCTGGGATTATTATTGTTCTGATTTTTTCCTTTCTTTCTGGTATTTTTCAATTGATGGGGTGGATTCGTCATGTTCAGTTGTTCAAAATTTTGATATTGGTGAATGGGAGAGGGTTGAACAAAATTAACCCCAGCGTGTGGTGGTCCTTGTGGTGGAGCCATAGGCTGTGGGGGGCTAGAAAATGGAAAGTACGAATTCTGTTAAGGCGATGCTCCCTAAGGTACATAGGAGGGTGTGGCGCTTTCACTAGTGCTTAGGATATAGGCTGAGGTAGAGGGAGTACCAACACTTGGTTGGATAGGTGGGTGGTTTAGGGGTGTCGTCGGGGGTCCACTTATGGGTGGAGTCAAGGCAATAGGGTATGGTTGTTGATAAGGTGGAGGAGGATAATAAGGGATTCCTCCATATGTCGAAGGATATTGAGGTGAGCCATACATGGGTAGTTGTTGAGGCGGTGGGTTGTGGTGTGTAGTATTACCAATCAATCCGTCTGCTGAGTGAGACATCCCAGGTTTGTCTTGGCCAAATGGCACGGGTTTTGGGGCATCCGGGAGTACCGTGTATAGGTATCCGGACTAGGCATAGATGAGTTCGAACTGTTGGGTCTTGCTAATGGCTTTTTCTTCAATCTGGGGGAAGGTGGCAGCCACATCTTTGGTAAGGAGGGAAACAAGTGATTTGAGGAACCAATTGAGACACTGTTGGGGGGTAGCGTCAGCTTTGTAGAGGCTACGTCACTGACGCCATTCGTGGATGTGGTCGGAAATATGTGTAGAGGTGGTTTGTTTGAAATCTAAGAGTAGTTCAAGGCCATTGTCATGACGAATGGGTAATTGAAAGAAAGTCAAAAATGATTTGGCCAAGGATTCAAAATTCGTGTGGGACTCGGATTTTTCTTCGACATACCATTTGGTGGATGGGCCAGTGAGTGTACGTTGAACTAACCTCAATTGAATGGAATCGTCCATGATGTTGTTCAAAGAACACCATAGGTGAAATTCCATGATATGGTTGGCAGGATCATCTCCTGCTTTTCCTTCAAACTTGGGGATGTCTGAAGGGAGTTTGGTAGGCATTGCAGGCCATGTGGGGTTGTGCTATATGGGATCATTGGTGAGTTTAATCAGATCCGGTATGTTGAGGGAGGCTAAATATGGCATATGGGGAGGTGGCGTAGGATTAGTTCCGGCCATAGTGTGAGTGTTCTGAGTACCTAACCCTTGGAGGGGACTAGGTGGGTTTGTACTTCCCCCTTTAGAGGAAGTTGCCCCCCCACTTCTATGTAAAGGAGAGCGAGTGGAAGGTGGACCTTGGGAATTGGACCCAAGTAAGGTGGAACCAAGAAATGTCGATCCCAAGACAGTGGCACTCACAAGAGTGTGAGAAGGTGGAGCCGATGAGCTGGAAAGACTAAGAACTCCCCCTGGAATAGGAGGGAGCTTTAGCAAGTGTCTAGAACAATGGGGGTTCTATGGGTCCCCTATGATGTCCCACTAGCTGAGTGAATGTGTGTGAATGGTGGTGAGAGTAATAAATAAATAAGAGCTTTTGCTGCAATTTTTGAACTTTACACGATATATATCCAAATCAAATGTAATCAGAAGGGTATCATACATAAAGTGTTTTGATAAAGAAGCATATATGTGGATAGGTGGATTTTGTCCGCATGGGGGAACAAAGAAAACAAATGCTCGTGTCCTAAAAGACGTAATTTCCTTCCTCTCAAAATAGCATTGGACCTTCAAATAGCACTCGATAGTGGGGTCTGAAGCCACCAGAAGAGAAACTAGTGAAGGATGAAGTGATCAATTATAGAGGGGGGCATATCCATCCGAGTTTCCAATCTATTGCGTCGGATCCAACCGAGATTTGGATGTCAAATCGACTTGGAAGATGAACCAGAAGTGGATGGGAGGCCGACCAACATCATAAATGCATCGTTCTCAGGTGTGCACGGCTTTTAGCATCCACAGTCGCGCATCGTGTGCATGTGCACTCTTCTTGCGTTTCTTGATAGTGCATGTGCGCGCGTGCCCTGTATAGTCATAGCGCATCTCGATTTTATAACTGGTTGTATAGTTTTGGACCTTTTGGAAATGATTTTTTGGTAATTTTGGTCCATGGGTGAACTAATAGCTGTTTGAAGATGCTAGATTCCTGTAACCATCTGCGGATGAAATTTCAGTGATAACAACGTGCTTGCTCAGTGTCTGTGTGAATGGGAAAAGCCATGGCCAGCCCTCTGAGAGAATGGTGAGTATCATCCCAATGGTGAGAATCCCCCCCATACTGGTGAGAGAGCCCCCTTAAAATGGGGGGTTTGGATGACACTTGGTTCTCCAAGAGCACGTTTCCCCCCCACTTGGAACTCGTTCCCCTCCCTAAAGGAAATTAGGATAATTAATATCCTACTTACAACTTTTAGAATGATAATTATATATTATTCTCTTGGGTTTAAGCCCTTAAGATTAGCCCCTCTTTCCTAGACTCGCAGCCCCATCCCTTTCCTACCTAGTGGATCTTAGTGCCCCATAACTCTTTCTTCGTGGTCAGTCTACACGCAATGATGTTTTTATATTAATAATATGAATATTTATATGTACACAACAGGCTCCTGGCCTAATCAACACATAAGCCTACCAAATTATAAATACTTGGCTCACCAGCCTACAAACATCATTACATTCATAATTACAATTGGGGCTTGACCTTGGGGTATTACAATCCCCTCCCCTTATTTTTTCACTGTCCTTAGTGAAACTTAGTTACAAAACATCAACAAGATTTTCAAAATCTTCAAAAAGATGTGGGTATTATGTTTTCATAGCATCTTCATACTCCCATGGTGCATCCTCAGGTCTATACTGGGTCCACTGGACCTTTACAAGCCTTATGGATCGATTCTAGAGCTGCATTTCCTTCCGGTGTAGTATACACACCGGGTGCACCTGTAAAGCGCCTTCTTTCCCCACCTGAATCACATTCCAATCAATCACATGATTAGCATTAGGTATATATCTATTGAGCAATGAGACATGAAATATGTTATGAATATTCATGCATGCAGGAAATGCAAGCATATAAGCTACTGGTCCAATCCTTTCTAGAATTTCAAATGACCCATAATATTTGGCTGCCAATATTGGAATAGTTTCCCAGCTTCAGGGAACTTCTGTTGGCTTTCACCTTCAAGAAAACAGGATCCCCCACTTTAAATTCCTTGTGAGTTTTGTTCTTGTCAACACATATTTTCTTCCTATCTTGGGCAGCCTTCAAATTCTGTTTAATCTTCATCATTTTCTCTTCCATTTCATTGAGCAACTCTAGCCCAATCACTGCCCTATCAACTGGGTTGTCCCAACTTACTAGGGTGTTTCTCTTTCTTCCATAAAGTGCTTCAAACAGGCTCATCTTCAATGATTCTTGATACCCATTGTTGTATGCAAATTCTACCAAGCGTAGATAATATTCCCATTTAAATGGTTTGTCCATCACATACACTCTTAACATATCTTATATCACTTGATTAACTCTTTTTGTTTTTCCATCAGATTCAGGATGATAAGTTGTGCTGAAGTTCAGGTTCATTCTGAACCCCTTGAATAATCCTCTCCAAAACTTTGAGGTAAACTTTGGGTCTTTGTCAGACACAATTGTCTTGGGAATTCCATACAAGCATGCTACTTCCCTCATATAAATATCAACAACATTAGTTGCCTTGTGAGTAGTCTTCAATGGAATAAAATGGGTAGAGTTAGTAAGATTATCCACCACTATCATGATGGAATCATGTTGCTTGTTTGTTCTGGGTAATTATGTGATGAAATCCATTGTCACCACCTCCCACTTCCACTCAGGAATGGGTAATGGTTCTAGCAACCCAGGTGGGTGTCTATGCTCAGCGTTGACCCTTTGACACTCCAATCATTTAGCTATGTACTCTGCAATTCATTTCTTCATGTCTAGCCAGTAGTAATGGCTCTTGACTGTTGCCACTATTTTCTGATATCCAGGGTGCCCAACATAAGGCACATTATGCATTTATTTTAAAATCTCACTCCTCAATTTAGGAGAATTGAGTACATAAACTCTATTTTTGTACAAGATAATTTCATCAATTCCCAATTCATAATCTTCAACTTTCTGCTGCATTTTACCTTGCTAGAATTTAGTTACCAATTCCATGTACTGCAAATCAACTTTTGTAGCCTCAGAAATTATTCCCTTAAGATCCATATGATACATGCTAATGGTTGTAGCATGCATTTCATGCACTCTCATGTTGAGTGCATCAACCACTTTTTTCTCCTTTCCTTTTATGTGCTTGATATCAAAGTCATATTCACAGAGGAATTCCAACCATATACTCTGCCTAGCATGCAAGGTAGGTTGGTTAAACAAATATTTCATACCATTATGGTCTGTTCTCATCTCAAACCTTCTACAGATGAGGTAGTGTCTCCATTTCTTTAAAGAGTGCACAATGGATGCCAACTCCAAAGCATGAGTGGCATAAATCTTTTCATGCTATTTTAATTTCCTGGATTCAAAACATATCACAAACCCATTCTGGCTGAGGAATCCACCCAATCCTTATTTGCATGCATCTATGAAAACTACGAACTCTTCATTCGGATCTTCAATCTTTAGAATTGGAGAACTAGTCAACAATTTCTTCAATTGTTGGAAGCTCATTTCACATTCTTCAGTCCATTGAAATTTTACTCTTATTTGCAAGGAAGTGATGGGATGAGCTATTCTCGAAAACCCTACAATGAACCTTCTATAGTAGCCATCTAGACCCATGAAGGATCTGACTTCTGTCACATTCATAGGTGTTGTCCACCCTTTAATGGCCTCAATCTTTTCAGGGTCCACTGTTATCCCTTATTCAAATATGATATGCCCTAAATAGTGAATTATGTTTTGATAAAAATGAGCACTTTCTCAATTTGGCATACATATGATTCTCTCTTATCACTTGCAACACCATTCTAAAATTATGTTGGAAGATTGGTTGTTGTCATTGATGTCAACCCTAGTCATGGGTTTTGGACCGCAAGATTGATGAAGGTATTTGGACATGAAGGAAAATGCATATGCAGATACAAAACCCATGGATGGATAGTATACATCATGTTGTTTC
>ML789483.1:381192-430901 GCA_009831015.1 Picea engelmannii | reverse complement strand
CTATTAAGATTATCCCCTCTTTCCTAGACTCTCAACCCCATCCCTTTCCTACCCAGTGGAGCTTAGTCCCCCATAACTCTTTCTTCATGGTCATTTTGCACACAATGATGTTTTTATATTAATAATATGAATATTTACATGTACACAACAAGCTCCTGGCCTAATCAACACATAAGCCTACCAACTTATAAATACTTGGCTCACCAACCTACAAAACATCATTACATTCATAATTACAAATGAGGCTCAGCCTTGGGGTATTACATGCCTCCCTCCCTAAAGTAGGTATTCCTCACCCAATAGGTGCTTGAGACTCTCTGCCAAAGATCGGAAGTATCAAAATCATTTATAAGGGCCCTCGTGGGCTTAACAACCAGTTGTTCTTATTCCCCCAGAGAGGTAATCCTCCATAAAGGTTGTGTGATGTATGACCCTTATATGACCCAGGGTACCTGCAGAATAACCCCTGCAAGTAACCTATGTGGCTACCTATGTCAAGTAACTAAGCCGCCACGATATAACCAATGCATAGGCGAACAGTCATAAGTCAAGTCTACCGTATGGGTAGGGTAACAAAGCCCAAAATATCGAAAGAATTGCCTCTCACATAGGTAAAGGTACTAACAAGACCCCCATATACGAATAGATCCCCAGAAATATATATAACACTAAGAAGGTATTGGGGGGATATCCCCTCAACCAGCCTCGCGCGACCTCGTGCTTAACTCCGATGTGATCGAAGCCTCCTAATGTCACCAATTATACAATGGATTTCACCACTCCCTTAGTTAGACACATATGTTGAGTTTAATAGCCTTGGATAATTTTACTCACAAAATCCTATTCCAAGGCTCTAAATCTTAAGCTAGTTTGTGCACCCTGAAAAATAAAATCGTTTCTAATCAATTTTAAATTTATCACCGCTACTTTCAATGGATTTTCTTACTCAAAAAGGTGTGGTTGTGAAATTGATGATGTTATGACTTAGCAAGGAAAACAAATGAATATGAATAAAATGCAAAGTCCTAAATTCAATTTCCAACAAATCATAATCTTTTCAAAAATGCATATTTCAATTTAATTCTGCAATTTAAAATAAGATGCGATCTTTCTATACATGTACTAAGATCAATGACAAGAACCCAAAAGATCAAATGCCAACAATGCAAAATGTATATTTTTTGTATTTTCAATATAAAAGAATGAAAATGGAAGGACTGAACAACAACATGATATAAAGACCCTACTATATGTAACCAGATACAAATCAAGTAGATTATCAAGGAGAAAACATGCAACCCAATATGCAAGGGCAATCAATGAAAAGGATGATGAGAAAGAAAAAACCGCCCAAAAATTCAACCAAAGAAAGGTTTCTTATCACTCTGCATGCACTTAACAGTCATAGTAGAGACCTACGAAGACTCAGAAGCCATCAAAACTTACCTAGAAAACATCAAACTCAGTAATCAAGAAAATAAGGATGATGTACATGATTGTTCAGAAGAAAACAGCATATATATGTTTCCTAAAGAACGACATCTCGCGTATGTATGCGAATGTCAAGGAAAAAACCGCATATATGTATTGAAACACTGCCAGGTTAAGGATAAGGCCAAGAAAATCATACTCAAAATGAACAGAGGATGTCAAGAAATCAAACGACAAGAAACTCTAGATAGACAAGAGAAATCAAAGGAGAAAAACACTCCAAACCCCAAAAAGAATATTTTATCCCTAGTATGGTCTCCAATTTTGTTACGAGGAAAATCACTCTATGGCATGGGGTAAACCAAAACAGATAGAAATGACTTCAAAAAGAAAATCTAATATCAAGGTATGCTATATAAACAAATATGGTAACAAGACAAGATAAATAACCTACCTCATACAGATGTTCGATGAATTCCATCGTTGAGCACTTGACTCAAAGTGATACACCTGCAACTTGTCCTCAACAACCAAGATACAAAAACATATGGTGATAATATATAAATTTAGCACATATAATAGCATAATCCATAAATATTCATAACAAATACACCCATGGAATAACAATTCATATATTTTCAAGACATTAATTGGACGAGAAAATAATATTTCTATTAAAATGTAATCAACAGAAGTGTATGAATGAAAAACTTATGTGTCTGCAGGTTTGAAACCGAGAAACTAAGTCCCTTCCAGTTGGGCCTCCACCACTTCAATACTCCACCAAATGAAATCTCATATAAGAGAGACAATGATATTCTCCATCAAATAGGGAAGAGCTTGGGGGATGAACAATTTGTTCAAACTTAAAAGGACAAAGGGATGCAGACTCAATATGAAGTGGATAATTTCTCCATAGTAAATTTTCTCTCAAAGTTGAATTCCTCTCCTCTCCACAGCTTGTATAAGGCCCATTTATAGCCTTAAAATAGAAATGAAGGGACGATTCAGAATGTTTCTAGTATATGTAAGGTCAAGGATCATCGATCTCGTGACATGACACTGAAACCCGACACCATTTTTTAAATTTTGAGCACAAAACCCAATGTATGCGGGTTGTAATGGTTCAACCTATGTATATGCATGTTGTATAGTTGTTAGGGTGCATATGTGTGGAAAAATATGTTTTTTAGCTCTGGGAACTGCAAAAGGGTACTTCAAGTCTACATAAGGAAATGGAAAAGACCTTATGAGCAAGTTTGCATGAGGTGAGGCAAATCTTGCTACAACACACATCCCTTGCACATGCCTTCATGGTCAACCTTGAAATCTGGTAGATCTGTAACTACTTTTCTCACATATGGTAAGGCCTTGTAGTTGATGTGATCTAGTCTTCTATGCCAAAGTTCACATGGACTCTTGTTGGAGTGAGTCAAGGCTGCATTTGAGTGACCTTTTAATTTATGCATGCCACCTTTTTATGTTCTAATAACAATTGCATCTTCTATGGTTTTTCCTTTAGGCCACATGAGGAATTCACCATATATGAATGAAACCCTGAATCCTTTATTATCTAAAGCTGATATAGAAAGTAAATTATTCGTCAAACTTGGTACATATAGTACATCTTTCATCTTCATTGAGGTCCCTGAATTAAGTTTGTAATTGGACTCTCCCACTCCTTTGATAGGGTACTGGTAATCATCTCCAAGTGTAAATTTCTAGGGAAAGTTATTTTTGGTAAGGCTAGAGAGAATGTCTCTCTGACATGTCATGTTCTTAGAAGCACCACTATCTATGAGCCAAGTATCCTCTCCAGGTGACAATGATCCTGGGAGGGCAGAGATTAAAACATAGTCTTCAATCTTTTCTTTAATCATCTTCGTAGGTGGCTCATCATCTTCCACTGCATGGGCATGGTGTATTTTTTTGTTTCTCTTCTTGTATTCTTCTCTTTTGGTTGGAAAATTCTTATCAATATGTCCCATATTGTCACAATGGTCACATTGATAAGATGAGAAATATTTTTCTCTTCTTTGACCTTTCTGAAACTTTTGGAATCTCCTTGGAGGGTGAGATTCGTTATGAATGAATCTGTTTGGGGAGTGATATTCCTTACGTAGGCGGGTCTCCTTATTGAAGTGATACCTTCTCTTTCCTCCTTTAAAATGAGTAGCTAGGGATTTATCTTCATCCCTTAATAGTATTTCTTGTTGGTTAGATACTCTTGCTTATTCTTGAGCACATTCTTCCCAAACACTGTCAAATTGTAGTTTTTCCTTTCTGGCACAAATGGTTTGTATGAATGCATCCCGAGGTCTTATGATAGCATTAATATCTATCATTATGATTTCATATTCATCTAGGGTATCTCCAATTACTTCTATTTGTTCCTTGAATAGAGATATCCTAGAGAAATAGTCATGAATTGTTTCTCCTTTATACATCTTTGTATTCTTGAGTTGAGTTCTCAAGTTCATCTTGCGGTTAATGTTTCTTCCTTCATACAATCTGGTTAGGGCATCAAATATTTATTTTAGGGTATTATTATATTCCACTTGAGGGATAAAGTGATCTTTGATAGAGATTTCAATGATTCTTTTGGCCCTAACCATGTCCTTCTGGTACTTTGCTTTAGCTATAGCATCTGCAGGTTCTGGTAAATTTTATTTGATGAATATTGCAAGTTCATTCTCTTCAAGAATGAGTGAAATCCTAAAATTATAGGCACGGAAATTATCCACACCTTATAACTTGTCAACAAGCTTGGTGCTTGCAAACATCTTGACCTAGAGCTGGAAAAATGACCAAAAATTGAAAGTGCTCAGAAATTAAATCTGAACTTACCAAGAGGTGCGCTTGGCTGAGGCGAGTAGCCTGGTGCAGTCAGTTTTATGAAAATCCAAATTTACCCCTTGAAACTGCGCCTGTGCAAATATGGACTGGTACTTCTAGTACAGGTTCTGGTTTCCTGGTTTTCTGGTACCAACCAAAAACTAGGGTTTCACTTCCCAGATTTTCTGGCCACAAAAAAAGTGCACTCAAGTTGCCAATAAGTTTGTTAGGCTAGGGCGCACTTCCCTAGGTGGTTTTTAGGCTAAAATTCCTCTCCAAAAAAAATCCCTAATTTTCTTGTACGACAATAGTGACATTTTTTCTTATCCAGCGAAAGGTGCTCTCTTAAGCTTAGCTATGATACCATGTTAAATTTTAGAGCAATTATTAAGTTTCTTTTCAATTTACTAGATAACAATAGCATAGGCAGTATCGCTGAGAGAAACACAATCACAATATACACAACATTTATCCTTGGAAACCCTCATGGGGGAGAAAACCCATCAAAAACTTCCTTAATATAGATTGCCAATACAATGCCAAGATAAAATACCAAACACCAGAGAATAACCAAGACTGAGCAATGTGCCTCTCTCTTCCTTCTTCTCCCAACTGCAGCTATCTCCAAACTTGCTCACTTGTTGAGTATCTTTAGTGAGTGAGATAATGAGGTTCCTTCCACTCTTATTTATACTGGATGGCAAGTGCTATGGTGGTGTCTCTTCATCAAGCGGGGCCAAATTCTTCACTTAGTGGTTAAACCAACTTTAATTAGGCCTAGGGGGTGACTTCTTAATTAGCATCATATAATTAGGGTTTGACCAATCCACAAAAGGGGATTTCGTATTATACAAAGCCTGACATGATCGATCCAAAAAAGGGGATTGATCTATAATATAATAGCTCAATAATAAGTAGAATATTCTTTGTAGTTACAATATTTCAATGGGAGACCAAAGAAATAATGCAAATAGGCTAAGTCTATAATTTAAAATTTCTTCTTAAGGTTAGATTTCACATGGTTTAAAAGTATGGGGTCACTAGCAGTGATAATAAGGTCATCAACATAAAGAACACATATTATGAGATGGTTACCTACTTTCTTGGTATAGACATTGGGATCAAAATGAAATCTAGAAAATATAGTGTCAAGAAGAAATCTATCTATTTTAGCATACCAATCCTGAGGAGCTTGCTTAAGGCCATAGAGATATTTTATAGGGTGAAAAACAAGGCTAGATTCATTTGGAACATAGCCAAGAGGTGTTCCATGTAGATTTATTCTTACAAATCCCCATGTAAGAAAGAAGATTTAACATCCATTTGATGGACCTCCCATCTATGTGAGGTAGAAAGGGCTAGAACAAAGTGGATGGAATTCATTTTGGTTATTGGGGAAACAATTTCATTATAGTCAATCCCTTCAAATTGAGAAAAAAATTCGGCAACTAATTAGGCCTTATGTATTTCAACACTTCCATCTCATGCATACTTTGTTCTAAACATCCATCTATATCTGAAAATTTTTCTTCCTTTCAGAATAGTTACAATATCTCAAGTATCATTTACC
Organism: Picea engelmannii; assembly: GCA_009831015.1. NCBI lineage: Eukaryota > Viridiplantae > Streptophyta > Pinopsida > Pinales > Pinaceae > Picea > Picea engelmannii. The sequence goes on along the minus strand of ML789483.1, from coordinate 425,065 downwards.
ATTACGAAATGATATTCTTCATTCATTGCAGTGTCCCACTATAAATGGCCATAAGTTTTTGAAAAATTTTCTAGATCGCGAGTCTTTAAAAATTGAGCCAAAAGAGAGGAGGCTTTCTATAACTATGAACATGTATGGCACCAATATGTAGTATCACCAGCAATATGACCAACCATTTCTCATTTTGTAGGAACCCATATGCGAAGTTGTGGCACTACTATAGGTCCATGTTCAATGGACCCAATTGGAGGAAGGTGAGAAAATGATGGTGGATTTTCATCCTAATTTTCATCATATAAAGAAGAAACCATAGTATGATCATGAACATACAACTTGGGAATAGAATATGGCACAAATGTTAAATCAGGCTCACATGCCAAGAGACCTTCATCAAAATTATCATATCTCCTAATAATAATTCCAATGGAACGAGGTTGCAAATGTCTATAATGTTTTACATCTTTAGAATATCCATTAAAAATTCACTTCTCACTTTTAGGTTGTAATTCTTTCCTTTTCTCATCAAGAATGTGAGCATGCACTTTACTACCAAACACATGGAAGTGGATTACATACGGTTTAATTTTACTTCATGCTTCTTCTAGTGTTAAATTTTTTAAAGCCTTTGTGAAAGTGTGATTAACTATGTAATTGGCACAATTCATGGATTCCACCCAAAAATAGAGACTTAATCGCTTAGATTGAATCATACAAGTTGTTATTTCCTTTCATCTATGACACCATTTTGCTATGGTGCATATGGAACAATATGTTGTATATGAATGACATGTGTAGTGTCGTAAATTGTAACTTTGACGTTAAAAAATTCACCTCCATTATATGTTCTTAACTTATACCATTGATGTCCAAGTCACTTTTCTACAAGGTCCTTATAGGTCGAAACCATGTCAAAAACTTCACTCTTAATTTTTAATAAATAAAACCAAGTTTGTCTAGAGAAGCCATCAATGAAAATCAAGAAGTACTTTGTTAATACCTAGAAAAAAACCATTTTATATGTAAATCCCCTTATTAATACCTAGATATTGAATTATTACATTTATAGTATTACAATAGTATGGCGTCTAGAACCCTTCAAAGTACCCTTTCATTATAATTGTACCCTTTGTATCCTATATATGTACCAAGGAGACCTAGTCTTAGGAGCATCTTATCTCATCTCATATTGTATTATAAATTAGATGTATTGTAAAATTAGGTATCCCCCTTGAAGTGGACTGTATTCATTCACTTTTATCAATTTTTAAGGCATTGGATCATAATATTTGGTATCAGAGCATCAGTCCTATTGTTTTACTTATTCAAGCGAGTCATCTTGGAATTTTCACTATAAATTTTTTTTCTGGATGATTTATAAAACTAAACTTGGAGTTTATTTATAAGACATATCAAGGTACCTGTGGTTAAAATTTCAGTTTCTTGGTCATCCTACTTGCAGAGATATACCATGTTGAAGATAGGGTTTGTTGACTAGTCCTATAACAGGTGTTCGGGGTAAAATAGTCATATCTTCTTTCGAGAGGATCCAAATTCTATTAGACCTATTGAATTTGAAATAGGACATTCCATAGTATTTCTGGTATAAATTTCATAATCATTTATTAAATACTGGACATGTGGCATTTTGTACAAGTTCGCTCTCCCGAAAAGGAAAATAAATCAACAAGGTTTGGGAAAGTTACCATAACTTTCACTTTGCACATCTAATTTTGGTCAAACAAGTGGCATTGAAGAGAAGACATTTCATAGTACTACAAGTCGACATTTCATGCTAATAAGGGATGAAATTTCAAAAATACATCATAATGAAGGTCGACGAGGAGGACATACTCCTAATTAAGGGTTTGAAAGGTACGTAACTTACAATTGGCATAATGTTTTATTGGAAGATTTGTTTTTGGTGATTCAAAGTTTTTGATAAAGAGGAAGAAGAGAAGCATTATTATTTTTATTCTACATGGCTCAAAAAAATATGTCCACACCAATTAAACCTCCAGAAGTCTAATCTACAACTCATGAAGAAAATGATGAGATACATAACAAGTTATCCAAATTGGAGGAACAATTGAATGATTTGTGTGTTAGGTAACTAACAAGTAATGATTTGGTAAAATCACAAAGAAAAATTCAAGAAATGGAAAACAAGATGGATGAAATAGAAAATAATATGGAAGAAAATAAGAATGACAAGAAAAATAAGATGGATGTAAAAAAAGAAGAAATAAAAAAATCCATGAAGGAATTGTAAAATTCCATGTCTTCCATGATATTTGAGGCTCCAGATGAGAGACCCCCTAAAGAAGATATCAAAATGAAAGGAACTCATGAAAATAAAGGTAGTATTCAGGTTGAACAACTTGTCGATAATAAGCAATTTTCAAGTGGATTTAACTCTAATAGTGGAGTAAATTATGGTGGGGGTCCTCAATTCAACTTTCCCAATATTGAACTAAAGACATTTGGTGGTATAGAGGTATTTACCTGGGTGAACCAAATAGAGAAATATTTTAAACTGCATAATATTATGGATGATAAGAAAACGATTCACATAGCAACTTTGAAATTTGAGATAAGATCATATCAATGGTATCAATGGGTAGTTAAAAGGAAGATCCCTTTTTATCATTATACTTGGTGTTTATTTACAATATACTTAGAAGAACAATATGGGAAAGTTTGGGAACAAGACTACTTCAGTCAATTGACAAGGATCAAACACTTATGTGATATTGAAGATTATAATTCAGAATTTCGGGTATTGGCCACAAGGGTGGATAACATAAGTGATGAACAATTGTTGGAAGTTTACATGGCTGGATTAAAAGAAGACATTAAACATGAGATTTTCTTAAGACATCCTGCAAATATTATGTTATCTATGCAATCTATTTGTCATATTCAAGCCAAGAATAAGGCTACACACAAGTCTACCATTGGAGAATACAGAGGAAGAAAAGATAGTTTTTGGGTTCATAAGACAAGTCTACCTCAACCGACAAGGTTAAAACCTCAACAAATGGATGAAAGAAGAGCAAAAGGACTATGCTTCAATTGTGACAGAAAGTATAGTAAGGGGCATAAATGCAGTGATAATAAATTATTCTACATAGATTGTGAAGAGGAATAAGATCGAGAATTGGAACCACCACAAGATCCAGATATAGAAGAGACTACTCCAATAATATTTTTTCATGCATTGGATGGCATCAGTACTCCATAAACCCTCAATATACAAAGATACATCAAAAAGAAAAAGGTAACAATATTTATTGACTCTGGTAGTACCCATAATTTCATGAATTACAAATTAGCAAAAGATCTCAATTTATTTGTATATCCCACACCAAAGTTTCAAGTAATGATTGTAGATGGAGGTACCATAAATTGTTTAGGGAAATGTCACAGTATTAAGCTCAACATAGGGGATTATTTTCTATATAGCCCCATGATTTCCATCCAAATGAGTGGTGTTGATGTTGTATTAGGGGTCCAATGGTTACAATCATTGAGAACAATGGACCTTAATTTTCAATATATTTTCATGAGATTTTCCTTAGATGGAAAGGAAATTGAGCTTACAGGTATCAAAGGGAAACTGTCTAAAGTGATAATCTATAATTGCATGACAAAATTACTCAAAAAGGGACATCGAAGTGTAGTTGCGTAATTTTTCTCACTTGATGTTCAAACATCTATATCCTCTGCTCCAGTATAACTCCAAATAGTTATCAACAATCATTCCAAGGTATTTGATTAAATTCCTAAGGGCCTTGCACATGCTCAAAATCATGACCATGCTATCCATTTGCAACCTAGAAGTGTACCACCTAACATTGGGCCTTACAGGTATCCATATGCACAGAAGAGTGAGATTGAGCACATGATCCATGAAATGTTAGAGGTCGACATCATTCAACCTAGCCAAAGTTATTTCTCTTCACCAGTGGTGATGGTTACAAAAAAGGATGGTTCATGGCGTATGTTCCAATATTATAGACAACTCAACAAAATGACCATCAAAGACAAGTTTCCTATTCCTATCATTGATGAATTATTAGATCAATTGCAAGGAGAAAACTTGTTTACTAAGTTGGATCTTCATTTGGGATATCATCAAATCAGAATGATGTAGGAAGACATTCCTAAACAAGCTTTTAGAACACATGAAGGTCACTATGATTTTTTGGTTATGCCATTTAGACTTACTAATGGACCTTCAACATTTCAAATCTTGCTGAATTATATTTTCAATCCCCTCCTTAGAAAATTTGTGTTATTATTTTTTGATGACATAATAATCTACAAAAAATCTTGGGAAGAGAAAAAAAAAAAAAAAAATTACAATCATGCTAATAATAAAGTATTATTATAGAGTATTACAACATGCTAATAGAGTATTACAACTATTGGAAGAGAAAAAAAATTATGCAAATCCTTCCAAGTGTGCCTTCGAGGTTCAAGAAGTGGAATATTTGGGTCATATTGTATCTCATGAAAGTGTTAAAGTGGACCCTAATAAAATTAAATCTATGAGGGAATGGTCGATTCCCAAAACCTTGAAGAAACTTAGAGGATTCTTAGGTTTAACGGGATATTATCTCAAGTTTTTCAAGAATTATGGTCAAATAAAGCACCTATAACAACACTATTATAGAAGGAAGCATTTTCTTGGACCAAAGAAGAAACCAAAGATTTTGAAAAACTTAAGGAGTCTATGTGTACTACTCCCATCCTGGCCACAACAGAATTTACAAAAACATTTATTGTGGACTGTGATGCCTCGGGCCATGGAATTGTTGCAGTTTTAATGCAAGAAGGAAGGCCCCTTGCCTATGACAGAAGCTAAATTAAAGGGAAAAAATTATTCAAACCCATTTATGAAAAATAAATGTTGGCCATAATACAAGAAGTTCATAAATGGATCCCTTACCTAATAGGAATACACTTCAAAGTAAAAAACGATCATGATAGTTTGAATTACTTGGAGAAACGATTATCTTCAGAAGAACAAAAAAAATGGGTCACAAAGATGCTAGGTTGTGACTTTGAAATTATCTACAAAAAAGGAAACATAACTTTGTGGCATATACCCTTTCAAGGAGAGAAGAAGAAATAGAATGTTCACTATGTGTTATTTCTATTCCACAATCTAATTGGGTGGAAGAAGAAATGATAGAATGGAAGAAAGATCAAAAGGTATGCAAGATAATTCAACAACTACATAAGGACCCTGGTTCATTAGATAATTTTGTATGGAAGAATGATTTGTTAAGGTATAAAGATTGCCTATATTTATGTAAGAATTCCTAACACAAACAAAATGTCCTTATGGAATTGCACACTTCTCCTATAGGAGGAAATTCATGATTATTGAAAACATACGACAGGATCAAGAAGGATTTTTTCTAGGAAGGTATTAAAACTGATGTTCAAAATTTTGTTTCTAAATGTTTAGTCTATCAAAAAAATAAGGGACAAACAATCAAGACACCAAATCTCCTACAACCATTAGCTATACCAAGTCAATGTTAGGAAAAAGTTTCAATGGATTTTATTATAGGTTTAGAAAAATATGAAGGAAATATTGTCATCATGGTAGTGGTGGATCGACTAACAAAACATGCCCATTTTTCCTCTCTTTATCATCCTTTTAAGGCACACAATAGTCGTAACATTCATGGAAACAATTCAAAAGCTACATGGAGTCCCCAAGATTATTGTAAGTGACAGAGATCCAATTTTCACTAGAAATTTTTGGACTGAATTGTTTTCATGTCTGGGTACTCAATTGGATCATATGTCATCTTACCACCCTTAATCCCAAGGGAAAACTGAGATTTTTAATAAATTTCTAGAAGTATATCTTCGTTGTTTTTCATTCAAAAAACAAACACAATGGTTCATGTGGTTTCCCTTGGTGAAATGTTGGTAGAATACATCCTTCCATACTTCATAAACAAATGTCCCCATTTCTATCACTTTATGGATATCATCCTCCATCCATTACATCACCCTTGAAAGGGAATACAAAGGTTCAAGCAGTGGAGGACCACATAGGGAACTGACAAAAGGTTCTCAAACTATTGAAGGACAACTTGGTTATGGCACAAAACAGGATGAAACAACATGTAGATCAACATCGTGGTGAAGGGAAATTTGAAGTGGGGGATTAATTATTTATGAGGCTACAACCATATAAACATATGTCCCTCAAGAAACAAAATAAGGACACTAAATTAGCACCCAAATATTATGGCCCCTATAAGGTTTTGCAAAGGATTGGAAGTGACTTACAAATTAGAGTTGCCTCCATTTTCACATGTACATCATGTCTTCCATGTTTCTTGCTTAAAGAAGGTAATCAGCATCAAGATCCCAGTCCAAACTATTTTACAAAAGATTAATGAAGAAGGGAAATTCATAATAGAACCAGAAACAATCCTTGAAACAAGGCAACATGGAAAGATGAGTTATTCATGCGGAAACACCCACAGTTGGTCAAGTGTTGAGGAAAACAATTGTTTGAAGGGAAGGGTCATGTTAAGACCTAGACAAATCCCCATTTTATGTGTAAAACCCCTTATTAAGCTCTAGATATTGAATTATTACATTTATAGTATTATAATTATATGTCGGATAGAACCCTTCATGGTACCCTTTCATTATAATTTTACCCTTTGTCTCCTATATATATATATCCCAAGGAGACCTAGTCTTAAGAGCATCTTATCTCATCTCATATTGTATTCTAAATTAGATATATTGTAAAAGGCAGTTTCCCCTTCAAAGTGGACTATATTCAATTACTTTTTATCATTTTTAAGGCATTGGATCATAACATACTTGAACACAGAGAAATAAGGAGAAGGAAGTGGACCACACAAATCACTATGAACAAGTTGCAAGGGAGTTGAGACATGCCAAGAGGCACATTTGTCAAAAATTTCCCAATGATGTTTGTCGAGAACATAGTTAGCACAAACACAATCTTTGCAAGAAACAAGTGCAAGGCCAATCACCATATTTTGATTACATAGTTGCTACAATGAGTGATAGTGTGACCAAATTGCCCATGCCAATTTTTGTTCAAACCATTGCTATGAGCAATAAAAACTAATGGAAAAGATGATGACCCAAAGTTGTCGAATATATATAGTATTATGATATTTAGACACTTGGATGTTAGTTAAGATCAACTTGGTCTGACGTGTCTTTAGGTAAAAGTGTGTTTCTTTACTATTTCTTTTGTATGCATTTGTAGTTATGTAATCCAATGATCTTGATATGTTCTAGACATAAAGTGATCTAATGACTCATATTATCCTTGATACTAAAAACTGTTAATACGTGGCTTCGCACTCATTTGTCCCATGATCTCCATTTAATAGCATGGAGGTTTATTTGTTGAAGATCGATTGTGAAAAACTCTTACGTACATTTTTTTCTTTTTCATTAATAAATTGTCTCAAGTGACCTTGTTAGCTAGGGTCGTGGATTGTTTCCTTCTTAGAGGGTTTTAACCACCTAAAAATGTTGGTGTTATGTTCTTTGATATGATTGTTTGATCTATTTCTTAAGGTGTTTTCCTATGTGAGAATACCCTATTTTGTCAAACATGGTATATCATCCCATTTCAAGACCCGCTCTTGTTGTTGATCAAGATCTTGAACCTGTGTTACCACATTTATGGGTTATGTTATTTATGTGCATTTATGGGCTGAGAAAACTATTCCATTGGGTCTAAATAATTTTTTTCAGTTGGAATCACTTTTCATTTGACTAGAAAAGGTTTATGTTTTCCCATATACGACCATTTTCGTCATATATGGAGGTATAAAGTTTGATTACGCCCTTTTAAAAAAAATACATAGTTAATATTATGGTTTTATATTGTTAGTTTTGGTTTGATCCTATTTTTGGTCCATGTATGCTCTTTGTCATGCACTTTGTCTGATAAGAGGTCACCATCCTTCAAATTTTCTATATATTTTGCATTAACTCAAAGTTACTTTATTTGATAAGAAGTCTTGAGTTCAACTCTCATTTTTTTAAGTTACTTTTTGAAAAAGTACATGCAGTCTTGAGTTATCTCATAAATTTATTGTAAAGAACATTTCACTTAAATTATAAAAATGAATAATTATAAGTAATTTTGATATATTTTTTTAAAGTTATTTTTTGCATGTAACTTTAATTTATAAAGAAATTTCATTGTAAAAGTGATTGTCAATTATTCTTTAAAAGTGGGTCACTTTATAAGTAACTTATTTGTAAAAATGATCTTATAGGAAAAGTTAGATAGTGATTTTTTTTTGCTCAACCACCTCATTGTGCATCTGAGCCAGATGGATCTCAGTGGCCATTCACCTCTTCGATTGAATCACCATTTTGAGCATGTGGTTTTGATAAACCATGATATTCACCCTTTTGATGGGGAATGGAATGTAATGTCATCTTCATCTGTTAATTGCATACATCATTTAATGATTTCCTAGTGGTCTTATGTACATTCCTACAACATAGTGTTAATGCATTAGATCCCATTAGAACTCCGCAGTTAAGCACACTTAGACTAGAGTAGTACTGGGATGGGTGACCACCCGGGAATTCCTAGTGTTTTACATGCCTATGGCATTTTATAAACTTAGTCCAATTTATCCCACATACATCATGGGAATTTTTCTCCTCTTACTCTCTCATATATAATTGAAGTGAAGGAGGCCCTTTAAGCATGCAATGGAGTGTGATGTAAAGCTTCTTTTGAATGAAGTGTAGCCAACAACTCTTTATTTTTAGAGATAAGCTACCCCATTTTTCCATTTTGTGTTATACAATGTTTTTCTATCTTATTCAGTGATAAAAGTTGGGTTTCACTATATTTTTGTGTTCTCTTCTATGTTTTTGTGTATTTAATTGTTATGTCTTGGTTATATTTTTTCCCTCTTGTCATTCTCAAACTAATCTGGATCAGTGGTATCAGAGCAGTCTGCTTCTTGTGATTTCTCAAAGAAAGTCCCCAATGAGGTTAGGGTATAGAGATTTGGGTCTTGAGCTAGTTTCGTTTGAGGACAACCACTCTCGCTGGCCCAAGCGACCTCCCATGGTGAAAGAAAAGAGATATGACAGAGGAGGAGATCCTTTCAAGATGTTTCTCAAGGAATCCCTCGTGCGACAAAGGAATGAGATGATGGAAAACCTCACTCAGATCCTTCAAAGACTACTGATGGCGGCAGCCGAGGCATATTCAACAAGCAACCATTTTGCAAGTGCAACACCCTTCAAGGTACAAGTCAATTTTGATATCCCCTTATTTGAAGGCTAGATAGATGCAGATGCTCTAGAAAAATGGTTGAATCTGCTACAAGGTTATTACTCTGTCCAAAAAAAAATCGACAGTGAAAAGATCAGCTTTTCACTCCTTAAATCCCTTCTCCATGTCAGAGATGGGAGAGGTACACCGCAGATGAATCTACACTATTTGGGAGATAACCCATTTGGGTGACCTTTGTAGATTCCCTAAAGGAGGATTTCTACCCTATCAAAAACTATGACCACCAATACATGAGATGGAAAACTCTGCATGAGAAAAGAGACCAGACGATGCTGGAGTACACCAACATATTTCATACCTTGTGCTCAAAGTTAGGTATCAAAGACTTCAAGAAACACCTGGTTTTGAGGTACCATAGTGGTCTACACAGGTACATCCAAACAAACATGGATTTCTTGGACATATCCTCATTGGGAGTTGCTTATCGATATGTAGTCAAAATTGAACAAAAATTCAAGCAACAGAGTAAGTGGGAGAAGCATGGATAGAGTAAGGAAGGACAACCTCAAGAGAGCCAGTCTCAGATGCAGGAAAAGAAGGGTAACGAGAAGTCTAAGAAATACATTAGAAAGTGGTGTGAGTTCCACAACAACCCTTGGCACAACACTAATGAATGTCGCTCAATACAATCATTGGTGGTCGAGCTCAAAGACAAAGAGTCGAACCTCGACTTGGAACCTCATTCAGAAAATAATAAAAGGAGACAGATCATTGATGAAAAACCCATTGCTATTGTCGCAACTACAACAATCCAACTAGAAGAGGATCCCAAGGAGGGGGAGTGACTCTTCCATTCATAGATGTGGGTGAAGGGGACCCCATTGCATTTTATTATTGATAGCAAAAGCCAAAATAATATCATCTCAACAGAGTTTTTCAAGCAGTTGGATCTGCCAACAACACCACACCCGCAACCATACAACATTGGGTGGCTTCACCAGGGTCAAGATCTTCATGTCAACCAACAGTGTCGCATGTCCTATGACATCAATCCCTTCAAGGATGAGGTATTATGTGATGTTTCCCCACTATAATTTTGTGATGTTCTATTAGGCCAACCATATATGTAGAGGCGTCATGTTTTTTATGAGTCTCGACCCCATAGAATCATTGTTACTCTGGGGGGTCAGCTATACTGGATACCATAGGTAGTTATGACTATTGTGCCACCAAAAAAATGCCACAAAGTAATCTTTCATACTGCATAGTTGAGCCTCTTCATAATCCGATCAGAAGGTGAACAAAAAGACACTACAACCTCAGCCCAAGACCTTTCTATATAGTAGAAGCAGATCAAGAAGATTGTAGACGAGTACCAAGATGTTCTTGCTGCACCTATGGGGGTGCCTCTACACTGCCCAATCAAGAAAGGTTATAACATAACCCTTCATACTCTTCATGTTGCATCTTCATCAACAGAGTCCTCCCACACTCAAGTAGATCATGCAGCTATAATGGTTGATTGGATCCAACCCCTCCAACAATAGGCTCATGACATCCTTCAACAAGCTAAGTAGGACAACTTGTTCAGCAAGGCAAGCAACGCACCAAACTTTAGATTTAGCTGAAGTATCCCTGTATCCCAAGGGAACTTGACACAATGGGGACCATTGATTACTAAGGGGGGAGGAATGATACATATGGGTCTCAGTGGCCATTCACCTCTTCGAATGAATCACCATTTTGAGCCTGTGGTTTTGATAAACCACGATATTCACCCTTTAGATGGGGAATGGAATGTAATATCATCTTAATTTGTTAATTACAAGGATCATTTAATGATTTCATAGTGGTCTTATGTACATGCCTACAACATAGCATTAATGCATTGAATCCCATTAGAACTCCGTAGTTAAGTGCGCTCAGGCTAGAGTAGTATTGGGATGGGTGACTGCTCGAGAAGTCCTAGTGTTTTATATGCCTATGGAATTTTATAAACTTAGTCCAATTTATCCCACATGCATCATGGGAATTGTTATCCTCTCACTCTCTCATATATAATTGAGGTGAAGGAGGCCCTTTAAGCATGCAATGGAGTGTGATGTAAAGGTTCTTGTGAATAAAGTGTAACCAACATCTCTTTCTTTTTAGAGATAAGCTACCCCGTTTTTCCAGTTTGTGTTATACAATGTTTTTCTATCTTATTCAGTAATAGAAGTTGGGTTTCATTGTATTTTTGTGTTCTCTTCTATATTTTTGTGTATTTCATTGTTATATCTCGGTTATATTTTTTCCTTCATGTCGTTCTCAAAATAATCTAGATCAGCATCCATCACCATGTGGTACAACTTTTATTTTTCATGTGACACTTTGGTTATTGTTTATGCATTTTTCAAAAAGGGAATAGCTTTCACATCCTAAGTCTATTTTCAATTCCATTTGTTTTAAATTCTATTTGTTTTAAACTAGCTATTTTTTCAAGATCTTTCCATCTAGATAGTCAGTTTCATATTTTGAATCGACACTACCTTAATATTTCTAATATGTCTACTCCAAGTGATATTTTTCTTACCAATACCAACTACTTCTCATGGAAATCCCATATGTAGGATGTACTATGAAGTAAAGGACTATATCAGATCAACTCGAGAAAATAAAAAGCCCCCATTGATACTGAAAAGAAAGAAAAATGGGATAATAAAAATGATGAAGCACATGGATTAATCAAAATGTCCATCTCTCTTGATTTATGATTTCACATTCAAGGAATTGATGACTGAAATGAACCTTAAGATAAGCTATAATCCGTATTTGATAAACACAATGTAATTCAAGCTCACCAGTGTGAAAATCAGTTAATGACTTTAAATCCCAATGATTTCCTTTGCATCGAAGATTATTTATCTAAGTTCAAAACACTTCGATTTTTACTTAAAGATTGTAAAATATATATGAAGGATGATCAATGCACATTTTTCTAAGCTTGATTGTAAATATTGGTTGAATTCATATAACAATTGCTAGTTGGTCATTCATAAAGTTTCCATTGTTAAAATTTGAAATGGAGTTTGAGTTGTTAAGCATCAAGAGCAAATACATATTTGGCAATGGATAAAAGGCATGATATGCAAGTACAAATTTTATTTTATTTTAATTGTATAAACTAGGCATTTAACCACTCATTGTTTTATCATTTTCCATGCATTATTCCCTTATTTTCCCAATCATATTTCATTTCGATTCCATGTCATTCTCCCCCTATTTATGTAGTTTAAAAAGATTTATTAAGAGAATCCTTTAAGGAGGGTCCATTAAATATTTTTTCATTATGAAATACTTTTATATGACATTCGTTTTATTTTCTGGTCTCAAGATGATATATGGGAGTTTTTCATTTTTCTTTGGATGTTGTCAACTCATATTATTATGCAGTTTGAGAATGTAGTTTGAACAAAAGGAATAATCTAAGCACACATGGATTATTTTGGGGAATAGTTTAGGAATATTCTAAAAGGAATTCCCTACAGATTATTAGCTCCACAATGGAAAATTATGTAGTCCTACAAACAAAAATGATTGACTATGTATACAAGTTGAAAATAAATTTATCATGCATTCTTGTCATTTTGTATCATTTTTTACTAATTACACTCCATTTATAATTGTATCCATGTCATGTCTAAATTCATTCACATACATTCCATTGTTCAAAGAGATAATAAATTGGTCATATGAAGAAAATATTACAAAGAAGTGTACAATTCATATTTTGAAAAGAAACATAATGAGAAGGCTACGTGTTCAAAGTATGGATTTTCTTGCATGTTTACATTTATTCCCACTGATTTCTCCCTTGCATTCTTGGATTATTGTGTCATTTTTAGAGCCATAGCTAACTCATTTAAAAAAAATTGTAATAGATGTTTACTATACTGTGTCTTGTATTTTACTTTAAGAATTATATACTAATTGGAATGATGATGCAATTAAATGATCTTTTTCAATAGAGGGGGTAACCTAAGTGGAAATAGAGGAAACAAAGGCATAAGAGGAATATTTCCAAATGTATTTTGGCAACAAGGGAGACAAAAGAAAATGAGGTTTTTAATAAATTTTGATGTTGATTCTGAATGGTTTAACCAACTAGTACAAAATGGCTATCTGAACCTTGGTGGGCATCCAACATTTCCACAAACTCAAGCTCCTCCTAATCCCCCCCTACAACCACATCCTAGTATTGCATATTTCCCTTAACCTCCTATGCAAACAACCAATGATGGTTGGGACAATAGCCCCATAAATCCTCCCTATGGAATAGCTCATTGGCCAGATAACCCTTTGCCTCCACCACCTCCTCTATAAGCAATACCATATGTTGCATCTTCTGCCTACATGGCCCAATCAGTTCCTAGAATGTCCCAATATGAGACTACCAATAGGAAATAATTTTTCATTTTCTATTGATCTTGTCTACAATGTATCTATTTAAACATGTAATTTCTCTACTGTCATGTGCAAGATAAGCATTATAAAAAAATTGTGCAATCATTTTCTCAAAGAAGGAACATCAAACCTCATTTTTCTCAAAGAAGGAACATTAAACTATGTTGTAGATTTGTAAATTGATTCAAATAATGAGTCATGGGAATCTCCATCCATAGCATCAACCATGTAAATTTGTTGTTTTGCAAGAAACTTCTCAATTGACATGTCTAACAGTTGCAAGGAAAGTTGCACATTTAGATGTACTAGAGAATACAGTTAAATATTTTGTAGACAATGTTCTTTATATTACAAAGGTGTCTCAAAGTAGCCACATGATGGATCTTGATTATGTAACAATTGTCTATATTCATATTCTGATTTATTTGTGTTCAAGCAAAAGTACTATGTTCCTTTTGTAAACGATAAAACAAACACTAAAATAGACAAATAGCTAGAAAACCACTTAATGCAAAAGATATCATCCCACAAGCCAAGTTATGAAGCCTCGTGTAGCTGAGAGAGAGAGAGAGAGAGAGAGAGAGAGAGAGAGAGAGATTCTATGCAAATATCTATTAGGATCATTGACATTCTGACTTTTTCTAGAAAATCAACAGTTGGTTTTTTCTTATTAATGAAATAACCACATTGTCTTAATGAGCCAAATAAGCTCAAAAGTGATTTACTATTGCTTATATTATCGCAATTGACACGTAATGAAAATGGAGCAAGACTACAAGTGTGCATCAAATAGGCAATCCCCTGGGTTGTACTAGAAATTTTATAATCAAAATATACTAAAATTGGATAAAATATGATCAATTTCAAATGTATAAGGAAAATAACAAGAGACTAAATACTATTTTGATTCCCAAGAAGCCCCAAATTTGGATGGTCCAAAGTTACCTCACTATTTCAAACATAGTCAATGGATTTGCTATGTTTGAATAACATGTTCCATTGGAATTGTCCTCGCCCTTCTATTGCACAACCCATGGTTCAATGAGAACAAATATGAAATGAAATAAAAGTATAAAAATAGCACAAAAATCTGAAAGATACTTGAACTACATGTTCTTGTATGAAAAATTGAGCATATATTGCTCTATCTGTTATACCAAATACAAAATCGAGGGGAAAATATTAGACAAATTTATAAGTATTTGTATTAGAATATAAAAACATAATGGTTCTCCTATCTAATACATACCCTAGTTGACTTAGTTCAATGTAAACAATTACATTGTTACATCTCAATTGTCCTTACTTAACAATGTTTCAGGATGGATATTTTGCCTTTATTGTCAATACGACAAACTATGACATAGAAACAATAGATCCAAAATTCTTAAGATGTTTTTTGGGGATAATAATATAATCATATGAATGTACAAATATTGACTAAAACCTACTGGGGTTTTTTTGCTCTATTTATGACATGATGTTTTTTTCCCAATTTTCTTTTGAATCCATGGAATGGTCATATGTTTTTGAAGAATATGTGTATTTTATGAATCAATTTATTTAGTTGTTAAAAATATTATAATTTCATAAGAATCATTATCTGATGCCAAATATAGATTCTATAGTAGAAAATATAACAAAGGCACAATTTTGATAAGCAACAACAAAAAACAGAGAACTAGATTCAAAAGCATAGAAATCTAAACTAGTTTCTTTGCTCTAACAACATTCACAACAAGAGAATGCAATGTTTCATTTGATCAATTGAAAAATATCCTTAGAATGATAAATATATAAGTAAATCTAGTGTATGCAGATCTAATATTTACTTGAACGTGAAGATTCAGAAATTTTACATAAATTGTCTATGTATGTGGAAAAATGATCCAGAATGGATCTAGGAACCAAAATAGGTCCAGGAAGGCCTAAAAATCAAAGTGCTCAGAATGGATTCAAATTGGATTTGTGCATAAGAATCTTCGTTATGAACCCAACACAACTTGAACGGGATCAAACGGACGTCGTATGCGAAAGATATCGTGATCTGTTCGTTTTTCCAAACATGCAAAATTTTGATGACTGTACAGTCTGTACAGTGATGACATGGAAGTTGACTGTATAGGCTATATGGTCACACAGTGATGTGGAAATGAGTTGGCATGCTGATGTGGATAGGTGCACTGACTGGGCAGGTGGAGTAGATGTGGACGAATCATTTTGTGACATGTGGCACCACTGCAAGGGTGACACGTGGCACGGGCTGACGTGGCAAGTACATGGGCATGTTGACTGGGAAGACAGGTGGTCAAGTTATCTCTTGACATGTGGTTGTTTGATGGAGAATATCATGGTGCCATGTGGCCTAGTATTGGGCTACCAAGTGGCACCCCTCCATTGGATAATTTGTTTGGAAAAAGTCATTTGGACTCCACGGAAGTCGAACCCGTGACCTCCGATCCAGGTGAGTGTTTTGGCAGGGTTGGGCTACCAACCCACCCACGTTAGTGCTTGTAAAACATAGCTTAAATCTAATATTTAAGCTTGATGGAGATTTATTCGGGCATATTAAAGGGCTAGGGCCTATCCCTAGCACCCGACGCACACCATACAACTGCTACCCTATGACCATGGCCTACTCCTTAATATTGTTGGCACGGGAGTTATACATTTGGAACAGATGTTAGGGATAGAGCCCAGACATCCGGGCTATCCCACCGACCAAGGCACGTATCAAGGATCTTATCGACTGGTGGTTTAACCAAAGCGGGTGCGTGTAAGGTAAGGTTGTAGCCACATGGGCCATAACCATATGACCAGAGCCAGAAATCAAGGGGGGAAATGCACAACTTCTAGCGCTTGGCCACATGGAGCGTACACATATGCCCAGGGGCCTGAAGAAAAGGGGATGTTCCCTATTATATGCCAAAAGTGGGTATTTCGACCATATAATAAAGATTTTTAGTGATTTTTCAGCAGTTCTGAGAGATTTTGGCCAATATTCGGGGATTTGGAGCCCTTTTTTAGGCCATATCTTGGGGGGAAGTTGGGAGTTTGTTACCCACTTCAATCCTATATAAACCAAAGGTTATTGAAGCCACAGAAAGGAGGTTTAGAACACGAAAATGATGAATAATTGAAAATCCAAAACCATTTTTATGCAAGGAATCCATTGAGGAGAGCAACTTTGCGGGCCATTTTTGGGAGCTTCATTCATCAGTTTTCAATCATGTCATTTTTTTTTCGGTTCTTGAGATCTAGTAGAACATAGACATATCATTTTGTAATCCATTTGGCACTTTTATGATGTAATTTTGAAGCTTTGAACAGAAATAAGAAAGCCTCACCCACTAAGACAAAGGCTCGAAGATGTAGGCGATATTGCCTAACTTCGTTATCAACTTTGTTGTTTATGGTTTATTTTTTCTTTATGCTTATTTCCATATCTATATATTAAATTATGGATTCTATGTTTCATCATTAATTCCTCCTCCTTCATCAAATTCCTAAATGGTTAATGAACTCATGTTTTTAAAACTCATCCATAGTCTTTAAAAGATCTTTTCAGATCTAGTGGTATCAGATCTAGTTGATGGTTGGTTTTTGAGTTTACATGATTACCAGGGAAAATATGAATCGTGGTGAAGGTGAGCTTGTTGAAGAGAATCATGAGATTGGATTGAGAAAGAGAACTTCTCGAAGTGAGAAGATGGCATTGGAAGAGGGACTTTCTCATGATAAGAAAGAGTTTCGAAAGACTTTCTTCGCCATGTCGGAGATGATGAAGGTTCTATATGAGGATTACTTGGAACATAAGAGACAGATTATAGGTGAATATTCAAAGGTCAAAAGTGAAGAAGGAGAGGATGCTCCTCAAACTCCTCCTTCACCTCCTTCTTCTCCATCAACTTCTTCTTCTTCTTCAAGTTCAAGTTCCAAATCCACTGCAAGAAAACATGTCCACAAACATAAACATAAGAATGATATGCCTTTACTTAAGCTTGATGTGAAATTTGAATTACCCATGTATGATGGTGAAGTCAATGCAGAGAGGCTTGATAATTGGGTCAGAGATATGGAGGTTTATTGCAATGTGCAACAAATCAAGGATGAGGCAAATCAAATAAAGTTGGCATCGCTTCGACTTGCAGGAACAACACTCATATGGTGGAAAAGTAAGTTGCAAAATGGCACACAACAAGTGGGTAATGTATTTCCATCATGGCAGGTTTTTGTTTCTGCACTTAGAAAACAATTTTATCCTTTGAGTTATGAAGAGAAGGCTTTGATTGAATGGAAAGGTCTTAAACTAAGAAAGGGACAAACAATGAAAGAATACACATATGGATTTAATAAAATGGAAATGATGTTAGATATTCCTTTACATACCCAAGAAACTCTTATGAAGTATATAGGAGGTTTACCTGCACATATTCATAACACTGTATTTATGTTTGGACCTACTAATATTGATGAGGTTTTTGTTCAAGAAAAATACATTGAGGTAGGGAAAACAAGAGTTGGTGTGTCAGGGGAATCGCCTTCGAGAAAAGAGGACAAAAGGAAGTGGAATGGAAATAAGGAAAATTTAGTGGCAAGAAAGGAAGAGAATATCTCTTGCAAGCATTGCAAGAAAGAAGGGCATGATGAGGACCGTTGTTGGCAATTTCATCCCGAGAAGAGACCAAAGTGGTTCAAAGAAAGGAAAGGGAGGAAAACAGTTGCAGCAACAACACGACCAACAGACTTGGGATTGAATTCGGTTGATAAATCTAAAATTTCAACGGTTGGTTTGACAGGTAAAATTGGTGATGGATTTGATTCTAGAAGTAAATTGTTTCACATAAGGGTCATAATTAGGCATACTAATATCGACACATTGATAGATAGTGGATCTCAATCTAACTTGATTTTAGAGGAAGTGGTTAAACTATTGGGATTAAATACTAAGATGCATCATAAGCCTTACTCACTTAAATGGATAAGCAACAACCATAAATTACACATAACAAATCAATGCACATTAAAGTTTGCAATTTCATCTAAGTTTTTGGATGAGGTAACGTGTGATGTGGTGCCACTTAATGAATGTGGAATGGTCTTAGGCAGTCCTTATTTGTATGATCACAAAGCAATCTTATACAGAGAACATAATCAATATCACTTAATCAAAGAATACAAAGAATATGTTGTACATGCTCATCACTTAAAATAAAATCAATCTCTTCAAACAATGGAACAATTAAGAAAGGCAACTCATGCAAACAACACACCTATAATTGTGCCAAATCAAGTAATTGATCTTAAACAAGAACATGAGATGATTGTAGAATGGAATATCAATCACACTTTGCTTCAAGATAAGCTAATGTCATGCAAGTATTACAAGCATATTATCTCATTTGTAGTCATATTTCTGATGTTATCATTAGTAATGTTGTCAACATGGATGATAGTGGCTTCAGTAAGATGTGATATAGTACAAGTGACTAATAATATGTTGTCAGTTATCATGGTTGTTTTACAGTTGATATTGATGAGACAGGTGCACATGACATAGTTTAAAGATAGATAACAAGTGATGGTGAATAACATGGTGCCACATGGCCCAGTCTCGAGTTGCACGTGGCACCCCTCCATTGGATAGTTTGTTTGGCAAAAGTTGTTTGGACTCCACGAGAGTCTAACCCGTGACCTCCGGTCTGGGCAAGTGTTTTGGCAGGGCCGAGCTACCAGCCCGCCCACATTGGTGCTTGTAAACCATAGTTTAAATATAATATTTAATATTGATGGAGGTTTATTCGGGCGGATTAAAGGGTTGGGCCCTAACCCCAGCCCCCAATGCACACCATACAATTGCTACCCTATGACCATGGCCTACTCCTTAATATTGTTGGTGCAGGGGTTATACGTTTGGTATGGATGTTAGGGGATAGCGCTTGGTCGGTCGGGCTAGCCCACCAACCATGGCATGTATCCAGGATCTTATTGAATGGGGGTTTAACCAAAGCGGGCGCATGTAAGGTAAGGTCATGGCCACATGGGCCATAACCATATGAACAGGGCCAAAAATCAAGGGGGCATCACACAACTTCTAGAGCTTGGCCACATGGAGCGCACACATATGCCCAAGGGCCTGAAGAAAAGGGGTTGTGCCCTATTATATGCCAAAAGTGGGTATTTTGACCATATAATAAAGATTTTTAGTGATTTTTCAGCAGTTTTGAGATATTTTGGCCAATATTGGGGGATCTGGAGCCCTTTTTGAGGCCAGATCTCAGGGGAAAGTTGGAAGGTTGTTACCCACTTCAAGCCTATATAAACCATAGGTTCTTGAATCCATAGAAAGGAGGTTGATAACAATAAAATGTTGAATAATTGAAAGCCAAAACCATTTTTATGTAGGGAAGCCATTGAGGAGAGCAACTTTGCGGGCCATTTATGGGAGCTTCGTTCATCCATTTTTAGTGTCGTCAATTTTGTCGGGTTCTTGAGATCTAGAAGAACACATTCAGATCATTTTTTAATCCATTTGGAACTTTTATGATGTACTTTTGAATCTTTTAACAGAAATAAGAAAGCCTCACCCACTGAGACAAAGGCCTGGAGACGTAGGCGATATTGCCGAACTCTGTTATCAACTTTTTTGTTTATGGTTTGTTGTTTCTTTATGATTATTTCTGGATATTTATATTACATTATGGCTTCTATGTTTCATCATTAATTCCTCCTCTTTCATCAAATTCCTAAATGGTTAATGAACTCATGTTTTTAAAACTCAACCATAGTCTTTAAAAGATCTTTTCGGATCAAAAAATCATTATAGAAAATAATAGACAAATAAAGTCCCATGGAAGTGGACTAGCCAGATAAGCAATTTTGTACAATTATAAAATAGCTATTGGATGCTCAAAATAATAAGTTGTTTGCAAATGTGAGAATTGAATATAATTTATTAACAAAAAGGGATAAAAAATCTAAGAAACAAAAGAACAAACAATCAACTTTGTTATAGAATAAGGAAAATTGCTAAAATGCTAATGAAGAAAACAAGATCTCATCAAAAAAGGTCCAATCATACTTTTAACAAAAAACACAATTCAAAGAAAAGAATAACAATTAAAGTATCCAAGTATATACTAGAGAACAAGATCAATAAACAAAGGAAATATCAGGATGGGTATGAGTCAAATATAAAAGGATATCAACTAACTAACAACAGAAAGTGGCATACACTTTGAGTGTAGTACAAGTGGTAGAAAGTTTGACTCCAAACTGAAAGAGAGAAGGGGTTGGTTTACAGTCTTCCATGTGAAAGTAGCAAAGAAGGTCACACACATATTTAGATTGGGAAATGGAAATTCCTTCCTTGATTTGAAATACTTGGAGGCCAAAGAAATAATGCAAATAGGCTATATCTATACTTTCAAATTTATTCTTAAGGCTAGATTTCACATGGTTTAAAATTGTGGGGTCACTACCAGTGAGAATAAGGTCATCAACATAAAGAACAAGTATTATGAGATGGTTACCTACTTTGTTGGTATAGACATTGGGGTCAAAATGACATCTAGAAAATCTAGTGTCAATAAGAAAGCTATCTATTTTAGCATACCAATCATGAGGATCTTGATTAAGGCCATAGAGATATTTCTTATGGTGAAAAACAAGGCCATAGTCATTTGGAACATAGCCAAGAGGTGTTCCATGTAAATTTATTCTTACAACTCCTCATGTAAGAAAGAATATTTAACATCCATTTGATGGACCTCCCATATATTGAGGTATAAAGGGCTAGAAAAAATTGGATGGAATGCATTTTGGCTATTAGGAAAATGTTTCATTATAGTCAATCCCTTCAACTTGAGAAAATAATTCGACAACTAATTGGGCCTTATGTTTTTCAATAGTTCCATCTAATGCATACTTAGTTCTAAACATCCATCTATATCTGAAAAATTTTCTTCCTTTTAGAATAGGTACAAGATCTCAAGTATCATTTACCATTAAGAAACAATATTCTTCATTCATTGTAGTGTCCCACTATAGATGGCCAGAAGATTTTACAAAATTTTCTAGATCATGAGTCTTTAAAACTTGAGCCAAAATAGAGGAGGCTTGCTATAACTATGAACATGTATGACACCAATATGTAGGATCACCAACAAGATGATCAACCATTTCTCATTTTGTACAAACCCATGTGGGAAGTTGTGGCACTAGTACATGTCCATGTTCAATGGACCAAATTGGAGGAAGGTGAGAAAGAAAAGGTGGATTTTCATCCTAATTTTCATAATCCAAAGAATAAACCAAAGTATGATCATGAAAATAAAAATTGGTAATATAAGATGGAAAAAATGTCGAATCAGGCTCACATGCCAAGAAACCTTCATAAAAATTAACATATCTCTTAATCATAATTTCATTGGAACGAGGTTGAAAATGTCTATAGTGTTTTACATCTTTAGAATATCCAATAAAAATCCACTTCTCACTTTTAGGTTGTAATGATTTCCTTTTCTCATCAAGAATGTGAGCATGTGCCTTACTACCAAACACATGGAACTAGCTTACATCTGGTTTAATTTTACTTCATGCTTATTCTAGTGTTAAATTTTTTAAAGCCTTTGTGAGAATGTGATTAACTATGTAATTGGCACAATTTATGGATTCCACCAAAAAATATAAACTTAATCACTTAGATTGAATCATACAAGTTGTCATTTTCTTTCATCTATGACACCATTTTTCTATGGTGCATATGGAACAATATGTTGTATCTGAATGCCATGTGTAGTGTCGTAAGTTGCAACTTTGATGTTAAAATCATCATCTCCATTATATGTTCTTAACTTAAACCATTGATGTCCAAGTTTTTTTTCTACAAGGTCCTTATAAGCCGAAACCATGACAAAAACTTCACTCTTAATTTTTAAGAAATAACCCAAGTGTGTCTGGAGAATTCATCAATGAAATCAAGAAGTACTTTGTTAATACCTAGAAAAATTATCATTTTATGTGTAAAACCCATTATTAAGACCTAGATATTGAATTATTACATTTATAGTATTACAATAATATGTCGGATAGAACCCTTCATAGTACCCTTTCATTATAATTGTACCCTTTGTATCATGTATATGTACCAAGAAGACCTAGTCTTAGGAGAATCTCATCGCATCTTGTATTGTATTATAAATTGGATGTATTGTAAAATGAGGTTTCCCCCTTGAATTGGATTGTATTCATTCACTTGTTGTCATTTTTTAAGGAGTTGGATCATAATATTTGGTATCAGAGCATCGGTCCTAGGGTTTTTCTTATTCAAGCGAGACATCTTGGAATTTTCACTATAATTTTTTTTCTGGATGATTTAGACAGCTAAAATTGGAGGTTATTTAGAAGACATATCAAGGTACCTGTGGTTAAAATTCCAATTTTTGGGTCATTCTACTTTCAAATATATATCTTGTTGAAGATAGGGTTTGTTGACTAGTCCTATAAGAGGCGTTATGGGTAAAATAGTCATATCTTCTTCAGAGAGAATACAAATTTTGTTAGACCTATTGCATTTGAAATAGGAAAAATTATATTAGACCTATTGCATTTGAAATAGGACATTCCATAGTATTTCTAGTATAAATTTCATAATCATTTATTAAATATTGGACATGTGGCATTTTTTACAAGTTCGTTCTCTCGGAAAGGAAAAAAATCAACAAGGTTTGGGAAAGTTACCATAACTTTCACTTGGCACATCCAATTTTGGTCAAACATGTGGCATCGAAGAGAAGACATTTCATAGTACTAAAAGTAGAAATTTTAGACTCATAAGGGCCAAAATTTCATAATACATCAAAATGAAGGTCGACCAGGAGGAGGACATACTCCTAATTAAGGGTTTGAAAGGTATGTAACTTACAGTTGGCATAACATTTTATTGGAAAATCCATTTTTAGTGATTCAAATTTTTTTATAAAGAGGAAAAAGAGAAGTATTATTATTTTTATTCGACATGGCTCAAAAAAATATGTCCACGCCAATTAATCCTCCAGAAGTATCATCTATAACTCATGAAGAAAATGATGAGATACATAATAGGTTATCCAAATTGGAGGAACAACTTAATGATTTGAGTTTTAGGTCACTAACAAGTCATGATTTGGTAAAGTGGACCCTAACAAAATTAAATATTTGAGGGAATGGTCGATTCCCAAAACCTTGAAGAAACTTATAGGATTCTTAGGTTTAACAGGCTATTATCATAAGTTTTTCAAGAATTGTGGTCAAATAACAACATTATTAAAGAATGAATCATTTTCTTGGACCGAAGAAGAAACCAAATCTTTTGAAAAACTTAAGGAGGCTATCTGTACTACTCCCATCATGGCCACACCAGAATTTACAAAAACATTTCTTGTGGAGTGTGATGCCTCGGGCCATGGAATTGTTGCAGTTTTAATGCAATAAGGAAGGACCCTTGTCTTTGAACAAAACTAACTTAAAGGGAAAAAATTATTCAAACCCATTTATGAAAAATAAAAGTTTTCCATAATACATGCAGTTCAGAAATGTCTCCCTTACCTAATAAGAAGACACTTCAAAGTTAAAAAATATCATGATAGTTTGAAGTACTTCTTGGAGAAACAATTATATTCAGAAGAACAAAAAAAATGGGTTACAAAGATGCTAGGTTGTGACTTTGAAATTACCTACAAAAAAGGAAAAAACAATGTTTTGGCATACATCGTTTCAAGTAAAGAATAAGAAACAAAAGGTCCACTATTTGTTATTTCTATTCCGCAATCTAATTGGGTGGAAGAAGCAAGGATAGAATGGAAGTAAGATCATGAGGTATGCAAGATAATTCAACAACTACATAAGGACCCCAGTTCATTAGATAATTTTGTATGGAATAATGATTTGTTAAGGTATAATGATTTCCTATATTTAAGTAAGAATTCTCAACATAAACAGAAGGTCCTTCTGGAATTGCACACTTCTCCTATAGGAGGACATTCATGATTATTTAAAACATACCATGGGATCAAGAAGTATTTTTTATGGGAAGGTCTTAAAATTGATGTTCAAAATTTTGTGTCTAAATTTTTAGTCTATCAATAGAATAAGGGAGAAACAATTAAGATTCCAAGTCTCCTACAACCATTAAGATATACCAAGTCAATTTGGAAAGAATTTTCAATGGATTTTATTACAGGTTTACCTAAATACGAAGGAAATACTGTCATCATGGTAGTAGTGGATCAACTAACAATGTATGTTCATTTTTTCTCTCTTTCTCATCCTTTTAAGGCATACAATAGCCATAGCATTCATGGAAACAATTCAAAATCTACATGGAGTCCCCAAGATTATTGTAAGTGACAGAGATCCAATTTTCACTAGAAATTTTTGGATTGAATTGTTTTCTTGTTTGGGTACTCAATTGGTTCATAGATCATCTTACCACTCTTAATCCGATGGCAAAAATGAGATCGTGAATAAATTTCTAAAAGTATATATTCGTTGTTTTTCATCCAATAAAAAGACAAAATGGTTCAAGTTGTTTCCCTTGGCGAAATGGTGGTACAATGTTGATTAAGGTTGGTTATCATTGATGTCAACCCTTGAAGAAAGCCCGGTAGCACAAAGATTTGGGTAATGGACCCAAGTTTGTTTGATGTAAATATGACTCAATATTGTTTTTTCATGGTTGATAATAATTATAAATGGATGAAATCCAAATTGGACCCTTATGGTGAAATCCCTCACGGGAAGACGCTTTGTGGATTGAGTTATCCTAGAAGTATGGTTAGAGAACCCATGCTTATTTGTGGAATAATGAGATGAATTTCAGTGAATTTTTCAGTGAAACTATCCTAGATGGATATTTCTTGTCATTCCATTTCCAATGGTATGTGGAACGTCACATAACTCCTCACGGTTAGAGAGTTATGGCCATGAGAAGTTGGAGAACCCAAGTTTGGCTAATGGACCCAAGTTTGTTTGATGGATAATGGTATGAGTTTTGATATATTTTTAGGTAATACTATTCTATATGGATATTGCATGCCATTCCATTTCTATTGGTATGTGGAACATCACATAAATCCTCACGGTTTGAGAGTTATGGCCTTACGAAGTTGGAGGACCCTCATATGTCATCTAGAAGCCCCAAAAGGTCAAAGTAGTCAAAGTGGTTTAAGAGAATTTAGAAGGTAAATAATAAATTGAAGTGATGAGTGTACTATAATTCAAAGTGAATAAAAAATAAATTATTTAAATAATAAATTTAATGGAGAAATTAGAAGTGGGTTAACCCTAAAACAAGGAAAGTAGGGAAAATGACCTAGAGGATGTTTTTAAGGAAGCTACCTGGAGAGTATAAATAAGAGGCAAGGCTCTCTCATTTTAGAACACACTTGAACATATTTAATATATATATAGGTTTCTGAGGTAACCAAAGGATATCTAAGCCAATTTTTTTAGGGAAGGTGAAGAAAAGAAGGGCGGAATTCAAGGAAGGATAAATTCTTTTGATGATGTTTTGTAAGGCATGTTATTTATAGGTCATCTCACCATTTTCGCAATAATTTTTTTTCTAGAATGATTCAGACCATGAAATTTCGATGCCATTGAGGAAACATATCCAAGTATCTATGGTAAAAATTTCATCTTATGGGTCATTGTATTTTTGGAGTTACACTCCGTCGAAAATAGGGTTTGTGGCTAGTCCTGAAACTAGTCTAAAACAGGTGTTTCGGGTAAAAACGTGATAAATTCTTCATAATAGATCCAAATTTTGTAAGAAAAAATGTGTTGGTTAGAGTAAAGTATGTAGTATTATGTGTAACATTTTTCGATCAATTCAACAAATATTCTGTGTGGGGCACGCTCTACAAGGTCTCTCTCTAGAATAAGCCAGAATTCAACAAGGTATGTCATTTTTGATATTAATCCTTTTCTAAGAGGTTCCAAGTAGTGAAAAATGGAGGAATTGCATAAAACACACTGAAGAACATTGTGTATCATTTTCATATCTTGATTCATTACAGGTACAAAGTTATGATTATTTCAAGTTAGGATTGTTGACTAATCCAAAACTAGTCATGTGAGACTAAAGAAAAGTTTGATGGAAATGCTAGTCTCTTGTTGTTAAATCTAAGGAAGGTTTGTAGGTATGTGATCATATAAACCAAGTCTATTACAGAGTTATAAATCATATTTGGATTATGAAATTGAGGAGGGCTTTTGGTTAAGGTACATGTTGGGTACATGGTTGAGACAAGTAGTTGATGAGTTGGGACATACATGAGGTGTATAGTTGATGATGTTGGTACATATTGATGAGTAGTTGAAACATGATTGGTACATACTTGATACATGGTTTGTTTCACTTTTTTATGGTACAGGTTTATTATAGGTTGTTTGGTACAGGTTGGTGCATGGTTGATGCACTTGTTTATGGTACAGGTTGATTACAGGTTGGTGCATGGTTGATGCACTTTCTTATGGTACAGGTTGATTACAAGTTGAGGTACAGGTTGATGCATGGTTCAATTTTATTGGTACAGGTTTATAGTGGTATATCTCATAGTGATAGTGTGACAATGGTTCCATCATTCTATTTCTACTTCAGGATGGTTGGACGAGGCAAGGACAAGTGGTTGTAGCCACCTTCTGGTTGTAGCCGGAGAACATAGGGGGTTGTAGCCTCCTTCTGGTTGTATCCAGAGAATTGGGGAGTTGGAGCTTTCCTCAAGTTGTGGCTTGAGAAACTAGGGGGTTGGAGCCTCCTTCCAGTTGCATCTTGAAAACAAAGGAAGTTATTGCTTCCAATGAATGTAATTCTTCAAGACATATAAAAAAATGCATTTTGTGGTTTTCTCCCGCTTTGGGTTTCCACGTAAAACACAGGTGTACTATGTATGTGTATGATTGTTCATTTGTTCATTGTTTATTATTGGATGATAATTCTACATTGATATAACACTTGGATTATTTGGTTTAAAAAGGATTATAATTTCTCTATTACTGATTCACCCCCCCTCTCAGTAATCCAACAATTGGTATCAAAGCAGGTTCCTTCAGAAATCAGTTTAAACACTAAAAGGTAGATCATGGAGAGAAAAAACTTGTATGAAAATGGAATACCACAGTTTTATGGACAGAAGTATGATTTTTGGAGCATAAGGATGAAGACATATATACAGACACAGGGATTTGAAATTTGGCAATCAATTGTAGATGGATACATAGCACCAACAGTTCTACCAACAAATGACAAAGCAGTGAAACTCGGTCAAAATAATTCCAAAGCCACAAATTCACTTCTGAATGGTCTCAGTGAAATGGTATTCACCAAAGTTGCACATTGTAAATCCGCTAAAGAGATTTGGGACAAGCTTTGAAATATTTATGAAGGAGATTCAAAAGTCAAAGCAGCAAAGCTTCAAACTTACAGAGGTCAGTTCGAACAACTAAAGATGAAGGAAGATGAGAATATTGCAGCCTACTTCTTATGATTCGATGGAACAATGAATGCAATACTAGGATTGGGAGAAGAAATCGAAGAATTTGTAATTGTTCAAAAGGTACTAAGATCTCTTCCTATGAGATTTGACCCTAAGATATCATCACTAGAAGAAAGATTAGATCTAAACTCAATAAGCATGGACGACCTACATGGAATCTTCACAGCATATGAAATGAGAACTGAACAAGAAAATACAAGAAATGGAATCTTCTAAGTGTGAGTCAAATGTGTGACCAAGGTCATAAAGTTACTTTCGATTCACAAAACTGCAAGATAAGAAAAGAAGGTTCAGGAAAATTGATTGCTACAGCTGCAAGAACTTCAAGCAACATATATGTGTTAAGTGAAATTGGAAATGAAAAGTGTTGTCTAGGAAAGGAATATGAAAATTGGTTATGGAACAGAAGAATGGGTCACATACATTTTGACAACCTTGTCAAAGTCATCAAAAGAGAAGCATTCAGATAAATTCCCCATATCACGAAACCAACCAAAACTTTATGCAAGCATTGTCAATCAGGAAAGCAAACAAAGACTAGGTTCAAATCAAAGGAATATTCAATGACAAGACCACTGGAAATTGTGCACAATGATCTAGTTGGACCAACTAAAACAAAGGGTTTAAAATGTGAGAAATACTTTAGGTTATTAGTTGATGATTATACAAGAATGACTGCAGTTTTCTTTCTCAAGAATAAGTCAGAAGCTTTTGAAAACTTTAAGATCTACAAGGAAATGGTTGAAAATGAAATGGATTCAAAAATCAAATGCTTGAGATCTGATAATGGAGGAGAGTTCACTTCAAATGAATTTATGGACTACTGAAGAAGTCATGGAATAAAAATGCAATTCTTCGTTGCTAGGACATCTCAACATAATGGAGTTGTTGAAAAAAAGAACAAGACAGTACATGAAATGCCTCGAACAATGCTAATGGATTCCAAATTGACAGATATATTTTGGACACAGGCAGTGCATACAACAGTTCACATTCAAAACATGGTAATGCTCAAAAACAACACTGACAAAACTCCCTATGAGCTATGTAAAGGAAGACCAACAAATGTGAATCACTTCAGAGCTTTTGGAAGCAAATGCTACATCAAAAGAGAAGATGGAAAAATGGGAAGGTTTGAGTCTCGTGTGGACAAAGGAGTATTTGTTGGTTACTCAAGTACAAGGAAAGCATACAAGTGTTACAATCTGAGATTGAACAAAGTTGTCGAAAGCATCAATGTAACAATTGATGAAATAGGCAGATCAAAATCAAAGGAAAAAGAAAATGAATCAATGGAACAACCTTTCGAAGAAGAAGCAGAAGATGAAAAAGAAGTAGAAGAGGAAGATGAAGAGAATCTGACAAAAACAAAAGAGAAAGTTCAACAAGTTTCTCCAAAGACACCTAGTAGAAGAGTACAGAAGAATGATCCTTCGAGTTGAGACTAGAAGAAGAATCTGTTCACTAGAACAAACACACCTAGCACTCTTATCTACAATTGAACTAAATTGTTTTGAAGAAGCCAACAAGGATTAATTTTCGAATAAGGCCATGGATGAAGAATTGGATCAAATAGAGAAAAATGACACTTGAGAATTGGTTCCAAGACCAAAGGATAAGAATTTGATCGACAGAAAGTGGGTATACAGGAATAAATTGAACGAATATGGACAGGTTACAAGGAAAAAAACTAGATTGGTATGTAAAGGATATGCACAGGTTGAAGGAATCGACTTTGAAGAGATATTTTCCCCAGTTGCCATAATGGAAGCAATATGATTGCTTTTAGCTTATGCATGCTCCAAAAATATCAAAGTGTATCATATGGATGTAAAATCATCTTTTCTGAATGGGGAACTTGAAGAATAAGTCTACATTGAACAACTAGAAGGATTTCAATTGTCAGAGAATGCAGACTATGTGTGAAAAATAAAGAAGGCCTTGTATGGTCTAAAATAGGCTCCTAGAGCATGGTACTCTAGACTAGATAAATATCTACAATAGGTAGGGTTCACAAAAGGAAGTGCATACAGCAACCTCTACATCAAGGTAAGTCAAGGTAATATTTTATTAATTGAAGTTTATGTTGATGATATTATTTTTGGTAGTGATGATGACAGGTTAAGACAGAAATTTGCAAAGGATATGAAGAATGAATTTGAAATGTCATTACTTGGAGAACTATCCTTCTTTCTGGAACTTCAGATATGTCAAAGAAACCAAGGAATTTTTATTTCTCAAATCAAGTATATCATAGAAATGCTAAAGAGGTTCAGAATGGAACATTGCAAACTAGTTATCACTCCCATGCAAACTAGTAGCAAGTTGAGCAAAGATGATGATTCAAAGTCTATAGATCAGAGGCAATACAGGTCAATGATTGGAAACCTACTATATGTGACAGCATACAGACCATATGTAATGCAGGAAGTTGGACATGGGGCATGATTTCAAGCAACACCAAAGGAATCACATGTATTAGCAGTGAAAAGGATTTTCAGATATTTCAAAGGAACATAAGAGTTTGGATTATAGCATCCAAAAGGAAAGGATCTATCAATTATTGCCTACACACATGCAGATTGGGTAGGTTGTATTGATGACCGATGAAGCACCAGTGGAAGAGCGTTCTACTTGGGTGAGTTTTCATTATCATGGCTAAGCAAGAAACAATCATCAGTATCTTTATCTACAGCCGAGGCAGAGTATATTGCAGCAACATCATGTTGTACACAGGTTCTTTTGATGAAACAAACTTTGACAGATATACAGGTTGAGTATGATGAGCCCATTCCAATCTATTTTGATAATACAAGCATCATCAGTATCTCAAAGAACCCGGTGATGCACTCCAAGACGAAGCACATTCCAATCAAGTATCACTTTCTACGGGAACAGGTTGCAGAAAACAACATCAAAGTTGAATATGTGGGCACAAAAGAACAAGTGGCAGACATATTTACAAAACCACTTCCATGGGAAGCCTTTGAGTATCTTCACCAGAGACTCGGAGTTATTTCTACTCCAAAATGAATCAAGGATGATTTTAAAGATGCAAATTTATTTTAAAATGTAGAAACCTTAGCGAATATTACTAATCCTTCATATGTCAACTATAAATGTTTGGCTATATTTTTGTAAAAATATTCAAATATCTAAATATTTTATATAGTTTTTATAAAATTTTGACGATTTTTGAGGTAAAACAATTTTATCCTATATAATTTGGGTGAATCATTTTTAAAATAGTGAATCTTGTATTTGGAAAAACCATGGAAAATTAGCCCATGAGCGAAATTTAGCCCCTAAAATCATCCATGAAATAAATGTTTTTGAATGCTTATCTTATATGTCTTAGATGTACACGAGCAAGCACCATAAAGAGGAAAATTCAGTCAGGGGGAGCAACCCCATATGGAAAGATACATTTTCCATTGATGACAAAGGGGGAGATATTCATCAGATGCAGAGGACAGAGGCATGGTTCCAGGGGGAGCAATGGTCACAGAGATGCAAAGGACAGAGGCATGTTTCCAGGGGGAGCATGAGTGATATGAATTCAGTATTGCATGACATAATTTCAATTTTGCATCAGAGTGTTTCCATCAATGTCAAAGGGGGAGATTGTTCATTAAGGTTGGTTGTCATTGATGTCAACCCTTGAAGAAAGCCTGGTAGCACAAAGGTTTGGGTAATAGACCCAAGTTAGTTTGATGTAAAGATGAATCATTATTTTCTTGTCATGGTTTATAATAAGTACAAATGGATGAACTCCAAAGTGGTCCCCTTATGGTGAAAGCCCTCACCGGAAGACACTTTGCGGATTGAGTTATACCAGAAGTATGGTTAGAGAAACCATGCTTATTTGTGGAATAATGAGATGAAGGTCAGTGAATTTTTCAGTGAAACTATCCTAGATGGATATTTCTTGTCATTCCATTTTCGGCAGTAAGTTTAATGTCACATAACTCCTCATGGTTAGAGAGTTATGGCCATGAGAAGTTGGAGAACCCAGGTTTGGGTAATGGACCCAAGTTTGTTTGATGGATAATGGTATGAGTTTTGATATATTTGCAGGTAAAAATATTCTATATGGATATTGCATGCCATTCCATTTCTGGTGGTATGTATAATGTCACATAACTCCTCACGATTTGAGAGTTATGGCCTTACGAAGTTGGAGAACCCTCATATGTCATCTAGAAGCCCCAAAATGTCAAAGTGGTTTAAGAGATTTTAGAAGATAAATAATAAAGTAAAGTGATGAGTGTACTATAATTCAAAGTGAATACAAAATAAATTATTTAATAAATAAATTTAATAGAGAAATTAGAAGTGGGTTAACCCTAAAATAAGGAAAGTGGGCAAAGTGACCTAGAAGATGTTTTTAAGGAAGCTACCTGGAGAGTATAAATAAGAGGAAAGGCTCTCTCATTTTAGAACACACTTGAGCATATTGAATATCTATAGGTGTCTGAGGTAACCAAATGATATCTAAGCCTAATTTCTGAGGGAAGGTGAAGAAAAGAAGGCTGGAATTCAAGGATAAATTCTTTTGATGATGCTTTCTAAGGTATGTTATTTACAGGTCATCTCACCATTTTTGCAATAATTTTTTTTCTAGAATGATTCAGACTGTGAAATTTTTATTCCATTGAGGAAAAATATCCAAGTATATTTGGTAAACAATTCATCTTGTGGGTCGTTTTATTTTTGGAGTTACACTCTGTGGAAAATAGGGTTTGTGGCTAGTCTTGAAACTAGTCTAAAACAAGTGTTTCGGGTAAAAACGTCATAACTTATTCATAAAAGATCCAAATTCAGTAAGACCAAATGTTATGGTTAGAGTACATCTTTTAGTATTATTTTTAATAGTTTCATATCGATTCAACAAATATTCCATGCGGGGCACTCTCTACAAGGGAGTTCTCTAGAATAAGCCAGAATTGAGCAAGGTATGTCATTTTTTCTATAACTCATTTTCTAAGAGGTTCCAAGTAGTGAAACCTGGAGGAATTGCATAAAACACATTGAAGAACATTGTGTATAAGTTTAATATCTTTATTCAATATAGGTACAAAGTTATGATTATTTCAAGTTAGGGTTGTTGACTAATCCAAAACTAGTCATGTGAGACTAAAGAAAATTTTGATGAAAATGCTAGTCTCTTGTTGTTAAAGTGAAGGAAGGTTTGTAGGTATGTGATAATATATACCAGGTATATTACAAAGTTACAAATCATATTTGTATGATGAAATTGATGAGGTCTTTTGGTTAAGGTACATGTTGGGTACATGGTTGAGTCAAGTAGTTGATGAGTTGGCACATACATGAGGTGTATAGTTGATGATGTTGGTACATATTGATGAGTCTTAGTTGATGAGTAGTTGACACATGATTGGTACATACTTGGTACATGGTTGGTTTCACTTGTTTATGGTATAGGTTGATTACAGGTTGTTTGGTACAGGTTGGTGCATGGTTGATGCACTTGTTTATGGTATAAGTTGATTACAGGTTGTTTGGTACAGGTTGGTGCATGGTTGATGAACTTGTTTATGGTACATTTTGATTACAGGTTGAGGTATAGGTTGATTCATGGTTGATGCATGGTTCAGGTTTAATGGTACAAGTTTACAATGGTATATCTCACAGTGATAGTGTGACAGTGGTTCCATCATTCTACTTCTACTTTAGGGCGGTTGGACAGGGCAAGGACATGTGGTTGTATCCACCTTCCAATTGTAGACAGAGAACATAGGAGGTTGTAGCCTCCTTCTGGTTGTAACCATAGAATTGGGGAGTTGGAGCTTCCCTCAAGTTGTATCCTGAGAAACTAGGGGGTTGGAGCCTCCTTCCAGTTGCAGCTGGAAAACAAAGGAAGTTGGTGCTTTCAATGAATGTAATTATTCAATACATATCAGAAAAAACATTATGTGGTTTTCTCCCACTTTGGGTTTCCACGTAAAACATCGATGTACTGTGTATGTGTATTATTGTTCATTTGTTCATTTTTCATTATTGGATGATAATTCTACATTGATATAACACTTGGATTATTTGGTTTAAAAAGGATTGTAATTGCTCTATTACTTATTCACCCCCCCTCTTAGTAATCCAACATACAATACATCCTTCCATACTTCATAAAAAATGTCCCCATTTCTAGCACTTTATGGATATCATCCTCCATCCATTACATCACCCTTGAAAGGGAATACAAAGGTTCAAGCAGTGGAGGACCACATAGGGAACCAAAAAGAGGTTCTCAAACTATTGAAGGACAACTTGGTTATGGTATAAAATAGGATGAAACAACATGCATATCAACATCGTAGTGAAGGGGAATTTGAAGTGGGGGATTGGGTATTTATGAGACTAAAACAATATAAACATATTTCTCTCGAGAAAAAAAAATAAGGACACAAAATTTGTAAATTATAACCTTGTACAATATCTACTACAAACAGATATTCAGAAAAAGAACAAAAAAATATACAATGGAAAATACAAACATTACATAGAGATTTTTCCCCTGGAAACCCAAACCAGGAAGACCAGCATATTCTATATTATTCATCATGTTACAATGTTTACAATACAAAATACATATAGGAGCCAGCGGCATCCAAAACCCTAACCCAATGACCTGGAGTAGTCCAAAACCCTAATTCCTTAACCGGAAATAGAAAACCATCGGCAAAGAAACCATGTGCCGAAAAACCACCTAAATATAATGTGGTCCTGATGCACAAAAAAAAATTTGGGGGTGCTGCCCCTGAACCCCCTACGCGCCCGGCGTATATGCTCCAACAATACTACTCATTAAAATAATATAACACATACCCAACATTCTCCCACTTGTTGTTTTCTTTGCATACATGGGGTTACAGGTTTACATAGTCAACAATCCAAGGCAACAATGCCCATAGATCCTCTACACCAAGAGAACTTCTCAGTGCTCACGGATTTTTTTAATGAGTCTGCAACATTATTCAAAGTGTCCAATTCATCAGTGATACTTTCTTTTCTTCAATCATGTCTCTCACAAAGTGATATTGAACATCAATGTCCTTTTTCTTTGAATGATATGCAGGGTTCTTCGCCAGAAAATTTGCACTCTAACTGTCACACTCTATCCTTACCACTTGTTGTACCAACCCAATACCCGAACACAATCTTTGAAACCATACTTCTTCCTTACTTGCATGATTGGCTGCCATGTATACAGATTCTTGAAAGTGCCACTACAACCTGTCTTTTGCTCATCCAAGTTATTGCTCCTCCAAACAGGTTAAACACATACCTACTTGTAGATCTCCTATGATCCAAATCTCCATCCCAATCTGCATCCACAAAACCATGTATATCCACCACTCTGTCCAATCCAGGTCTTCCTTTGTAGCACAATCCATAGCTAGCAGTGCCACACAAATACCTAAAAACCCTTTTTACTGTTGTCCAATGCTCCTTCCCTGGTTTTGACATATACCTGCTCAAAACTCCCACTGCATGTGCAAAGTCTGGTCTAGTATAGACCATTGCATACATCAAACTTCCAACTACACTCACATATGGAACATGAGACATGTCCTCCTCTTCTTCATGTGTCTTGGGACACTGATCCGCAGATAATTTTACACCAACAAGAATAGGAACCTTGACCAATTTACATTCCTACATATCAAACCTCTGCAATATTGTCTCGACATATTTTCTCTGATTTAACTAGAGTGTCCTCCTTTTCCGATCTCTTTTAATTTCCATGCCCAAAATGAAATTTTAAGAACCGAGATCCTTCATGTCAAATTTAGAGGACAACTGAGTTTTCACATCCTAGATAATCTCCTTGTTGTTTTCTATCAGCAACATGTCATCCACATATAAGACCAAATAAATCAAATGATCACCAATTAATTTAAAATACACATAGTGATCTTCTTTGCTTCTTGTGAATCCAAGTCCCAACATATAAGTATCAAATTTTTGATACCACATTCTTGGTGATCGTTTTAAACCATACAGGGACTTTTTCAGCTTGCATACCAACTCCTTCTTTTCCTTCACAGCATAACCTTTTGGTTGCTTCATATATATTTCTTCTTCTAGATCCCCATGTAGGAATGTTGTCTTCACATCCATTTGTTCTATTTCAAAATCAAATGCAACAACAACAGATAACAGAAATATTATGGAGGTTAACTTGGCAATAGGAGAAAAAATCTCACCAAAATCAATTCCCTCAACCTGGGAATAACCCTTTGCTACTAACCGAGATTTATATTTCTCCACTTTTCCTTCTACATTCAACTTCTTTTTAAATACCCATTTTCTCCCAATGAGCTTTCTCTGATATTATGGTAGCTATGGGAGGTGTTTACCTCCACGTGTAAACCTAACGAGAATAGAATACTCTGAGAAGCAAGAAGAAACCTTAATGAGTTGGCTAATAACCCTAGAAGGCATGTTGGATCAAGAAGATAACTTGTATTAGGTTATTAGCCTCCAAGAGAAGAAGTCGACCAAAAGAAATAATATATACTAAACTAACAGATACCCAGAATGAGAAGTCGGCCTAGACAGTTAGCCAAATTACTATAAATACAGGAGGCCGGTCTTCATTCTGGAAGGCAGTCTCAAAATTGCAGAGAAGCACTTGTGCGCACTGCAGTGCCCAGGTTTGTGCCCAGGTTTGGAGGAGAGCTTCCATTGCAGCTAGCAGATCACGTTTGGCTTGGACTATCTCTTGGTTGGGGTTTGGACTATCTGATTAGCTCTTGTTGGTGCGTTATACTTGGGGAAAGGAGCGCTACCCTTTTTTTGGCTATCTAGACTAGGGTTTTCTTCTGAAGTGATTCTCTGTCAAGGTTAAGGTGCTCAGAGGGTGGTTGTTGGCCCTTGGTTATGGAAGGAAGTGAAGAACAAGGAATAAAAGGTAAAAAGCGAACTTCGTGGGAGACACATTGACTTTAATTGGGTCGAAGTAAGAAAAAGAGAAGAAAAGATGGAGCGAGGTTCGGAAAAGAAAGTTGTTGGACGAGAGGATCAAGGATGACAGGTAAGCAAGGAATATGGATCGAGGATAGCTCAGCAAGCGGAAAAATCCATCACTAGCACCACGCAGGAAGAAAGGAAAGACAGGTTGGCGTAGCCCGAAAAACGTGAGTCAAGTTGACCTAAGGTTTTAGACACCTAGGGTTTTGGTATTTAGGGTTTTTGCACCTAGGTTTCGGCCTAAGGTTGTCAGTGAGATATTGTAATGTATAAATAAAGGTCAAGAGGACCTGGGTTGGGGTTGTTGTTGTTGTTTCTTTGGTGTGATATTGTTGATGATCTAGCTATAGTATTGAGAGAGATTATTGTATTGTGAGAAAGAAGTGATGAGAGAGAGCCTTCAGATATTGTAAGATCTTCAGCTATGTGTGAAGATCAGTCCTACAGCTGGGTGCACAAGAAGGGGAGAGGAAGAGGGAGAAGAGAGAATATCTGCTAGTTGAAAGCGCACACAAGAACTATAATCTTACCTTAATAAATCATAAGCATAGTACTGTGGACGTAACCCTAGAGAGGGTGAACCATGTACATCTGGTGTTATGTGTGTGATTGATGCCTTGATATCTTGCATTGTTATATTGTTAGTTTCATTGTTGTATTAGATCAGATCTATGAAATGTGCAAGGTAGATATAGCTTGAGAAGTGATTGATGCATGTTGTGTTGTTGTTGTGATAGATCCACTTGATATTCCCCTGGTTTTAGACATCTCTGTATTGCAACCCCCTCATAGCTGCTTTGGGTGAGACTACATCTACTTCGCAGGTGTTGTCGAAAGGGCCAGTAGATTTGGCTTGTTGGTGCACTCTTGGAGCTGAACCCTGGGTCAGCCCCTATGCCAACAAATGGTTCTGTTGTTGGGACATGAATATTCGTGAGGGAATGTCAAGGTGGTTCCCATCGAAGACAAAGATTCAAAAGTGGATCGAAGATCAAGAGAGGGACTTTGTTGAAGCCCAGAACAAGAACCCTAAGATGAGTACTGAAGATTGGCTGCAAAGATACATCTTCACTAACATTCACGAGATCTTCTTTGGAGGAATCCACCAAGATTTGTTTGAGTGGTTGGCTAGGTTAGTTGATACCCAGTTCGAGATCAAACCTAGATCCCCTATGGTGTGGACTCCAGTGTTGATCCAGAAGGTCAAAAAAGTTGATAATGTTGTATCCATAGCAGTAGATAATTGGTTTGATAGTACCATTGGAGGGTATATCACCGAGTTTTTTGTTGACAGAATAGAATCGTATACCCAAGCTGAGAGATACTTTTTCAAAGGACCCAGAGGAAAAAAATTTCACTTTCTGAAGCTGAGAATCAAGATGTTGTTGCTTGAAAAGAACATCTTGAAGATACAATAGATCGGGTGGATTTGAAAAGGCTAATGTTCAAGAAATCATACAGGGACAACAACACGGAAGCTTGACATACATGTAGTGGAAGAGTATTTCGATGGGTTCACCTTGAAAACCTATTTAAGAAAAACTATGAAGAAGAAGGTTTCTATAGTGGAGAAGAGGCAGATCTGACAGATGAAGAACATT
This sequence comes from Picea engelmannii, assembly GCA_009831015.1. Classification (NCBI taxonomy): domain Eukaryota; kingdom Viridiplantae; phylum Streptophyta; class Pinopsida; order Pinales; family Pinaceae; genus Picea; species Picea engelmannii. Next base: position 386,198 of record ML789483.1, on the reverse strand, counting down.
CAGGATCTGTGGGGCCATAGGAAGAAGCAGCTGGAGAACTTCGTCGAAACAAGCCAGAAACCTCAGGAACTGCGCAGACTATTGAAGTAAGTAATATCAATCCTCTTGTTGTTTAAGAAACACTAAGTAATCAGAACATTCCAAGTCACCAAAGTCCGCAAAGAACTATTACTAGCAGTTCAACATCCACTCAGACAAGAAACCTAGGAAACTTCATGGTAGATGAGATGAGGCTCCCTATCTTTAGAGGAGATGGATCTGAAGATCTTGATCAGCATTGGTTCATGTGTGAGGCTGTGTGGAACATTAAAAACATTACGGATGAAGCTGTTAAAAGAAACAAGTTTAGCACTACACTGAGAGATTGCGCATTGAGCTGGTACATGAAGGTTGTCCAAGGAATTGCGCAGCCTAAGCCATTGAATGAGATCAAGACTGCGTTGATTGCAGAATTTAAGAAACCTAAGTCGGATTCACAATGTATTACATAACTGAAAGAGATTAAGAAAAAGGTAGTCGAACCTGTTTAGGAGTTCGATCAGAGATTCAAGACCCTTATAGGAAGATTGACCTTTAAGATCTCGGACAAGTAGAACAAAGAATGGTTCATCGGTGCTCTCTTACCACATATTAGAGTCCCCTTGATGCAGCAAAATATTGCTTCACAGGCAGAAGCATTGGAGATCACAATGAAGTTGGAATCAGCGCCTATGGGAGAATCCATCTCAGGTATGAGTCAAATCTTGAGTCAGCTAACTAGTTTTTCTGTACAGGTCGAAGATATGAAGAAAGACAAGGGGAAAGACAAAAGGGAAGACATATGGTGTGTCAGATCCAGATATGAAGGTCATGAAAAGGAACACTGCCCTCTATTCAATGAATACTTGGCTTCTAGAGCTCTAATCCCCTTGAAGCAAGTCACCTTACCTTGGTGCAAAGTATGCAGAAATCAACATCGCCCTGGTGAGTGCTACTACATGCAGAAATATGTTCAGACCCCTACAAACCTGTATTACACATTCTATAAATTAGTAGGGAATGATGATAGATATTTTAGAGCTTATGATATCATGCATGAAAGATCAAGAGACATATACAAGATCCAAGGCGAAGTACATCAAGAAGGAAACAATGTGCAATATAACTCCCCGGGAAGAGGAAACTTCAACCCTCACGATGGATACAGAGGAAGAGGATGAGGAGGAGGAACGGGTCGAGGTTGAGGAAAAATAATTTGTTATAACTGTGCACAACCAAGACATCTAGCAAGGGACTGTCAGAACCCTTGTACCACTTGCAGTTATTGTAACTCCTTCGAGCATGTCATTGAGGATTGTCTAGTATTGCTGACTAAACTCTAGGAGAAATGGGGACCTCAATAGAACCAAAAATAACAATTGATCAAAGAAGAACCCCACGAAGTTGATCCTAGATTTGTTGTTAGTACTCGAGGAGGCGCTGCTACAGGAAAAGATAGAGTGACCCAAGGGAAGATTGCAGAGAAGACTCAGGAATCAGAAAAGATGTAGAAAAGACTCAGATCTTTGATGCGAAGAAAGAAAGGAAAATTTTTGAAGAAGAAAGGTAAGAGTTCAAAGCAGATCAAGGCTCTTCATCAAAAACAAGACCAGAAATAAAAGAATATGGAATGCCTCAGGAATTCGATCAGTCTTCTTTACAAGAAGAAGGAAAAGAGGTAAGCAAACTCATGGAATTTCTATGCACTTGTGTTAAGTTAATTAAAGATAAAAGCATTGTACAAGAGTTACAGAACTTAATCAGACAATATGAGATAGGAAGGATATACCCCCTACTAAGCAAGGCAGTGCACCAAATCAGTAAGAAGAGAAGGACAAATAAATAATTACACTTGAATGCTCAAATAGGAGAGTATGATATAGACTATGTGGTCCTCGTCTTAGGGTCGGAGGTCAATGTCATGACGAAGCAAACTTGGGCACTGATGGGAAAACCTAAGCTGATTTATTCACCTATCAGGCTTAGAATGGATAATCAACAATTTTTCAGCCCATTTTGATGATTGGAGCATGTCCCTGTGGACATCGACGAAGTTAGAGCCTTTGCATATTTTGAGGTAATTGAAATTGTTGATGAAAGCTGCCCTTACCCTACATTGCTAGGAATTGATTGGGCCTTTGACAATTTTACTATTGTTGATTTAAAGAAAAGGTGTATGACATTTGAAAGAGATGGCCTTTGGGTCATTGCACCCTTATATCCATATGAGGGCCAGTGATACACAGAGCCCATCAGAGAAGAAGACCACGCATACGAACTGGAAAACATCTACAAACTGAAAGCCAGATAGAAGGATTACATAAACCCTACGGCTGATGGGAATATGAGTTGGCGAAGTGACAGTGCATGATCATCAGATTCATAAGAAGCGTTGGAGAACCGGTAGAACCAGATGTATGAATTATCTACCAGAAGATGTGCTATATTAACTAGAGAAATTCGTTGGATCGGCACAACAGTCAACACTTTACCCACATTTGACGGTATGAACCCTTTAGAAACCTTCCTATCATATTTTGAAACAAGTGTACCAATACAACAGATATTGTTGGCAATGGATGAGGCCCTAAAATCCAAACCAACAAGATGGTGGGGGGCGTATAAAATAAATATCACAGAATGGACACAATGTCGAACCTTGATGACAACATGGTTCTCAACACAAGCAGTAAGTTGCGAAGTAAGGTATACTGGTTGAAGTTGCCCAAAGGACCATGTACGAAGTTGCAAAGAGGCCTGAAGTGACATTCCTCAAGAACAATGGGTGCACAGATTCATTAACATGTTGGATATGACCCCCATCAATTGGTACCTACAAGTGGAGTTGTGCCTCGTAACTGTAGATTGGGAAGGTATGATTCATAATTTTGTCACCACCTTTGCATTTGAAAGTGAATATCCTTTAGTAGACCAATTATTTCAGATCATGAGACATAAGGTATTTGAGGAGGCATCTATCCTCCCTATGGAACAAGAAGAGGACGAATGGACTACGCCTCTCCAAAAATTGCAGAGTTGCTACAACATCAATGCCGATGATGACGATGATTCAAGGAAGGTAAACATCACTGAGACAGAAGGCCAAAGAGATGTGGAGGGACCAGGAGTTGAGCTACCATTTATTGGTTAGCCAATCAAGAACAAAAAGGTCAATATTGGAACAGAGGAGACACCAAATCTTGCCAATGTCAGAGATTATTGGGATGTTGCTACCATTGACAATATTACAGAGTTGTTGCACGAATATCAGGACCTGTTTCCCACCAATTTCACTGATATGAAGGGTATCAAAGGACATATGGGAGATATGAGAATACCTTTGAAACCAGGTGTGAATCCAATCAAGCAAAGACCCTACAGATTGAATCCAAAATACAAGGAAAAAGTGAAGATTGAGCTTGACAGAATGATGGAAGTAGGGATTATTGAACCTGTCGAAGAATCAGAGTGGATCAAACCTATGGTGGTACAAGACAAGAAGACAGGAGAAATCAGGATATGTGTGGACCTCAGGAAGTTGAATGATGCATTTCTACATGACCCTTTCCCTACACCATTCACTGATGAAGTATTAGAAAACGTGGGAGGCCAGGAGGTATATTCTTTTACAGATTGATTTTCAAGATACCATCAGATCTAGATTGCTAAGGAGGACCACCACAAGACCACGTTTTCCACAGAATGGGGATCCTACCAATATAAAGTGATGCCATTTGTACTGAAGAATTCCCCAGCCATCTTTTCCAGGGTGGTAGTCGAAGCGTTTAAAGATTTTTTTCATAAATTTTTAGAAGCATATTTTGATGACTAGACTGTGTTTAGTTTGTTGAAAAATCATATTGAATGTCTAAGGCTAATGTTGGATAAATGCAAGCAATGTCAAATTGCTTTGAATTTGAAGAAGTGCATCTTCTTCTCGGCATTTGGAGTATTATTAGGCCATATTGTATGCAAGCAGGGCTTGCTGGTTGATCCATCTAAAATTGCAATTATAGTTGATTTTCCACCTCCTACTTCAGTCAAACAACTGCGCACTGCGCTAGGACATACTGGCTATTACAGGAAATTCATTAAAGGCTATTCCCAAATCACAACACCGATGGAGAAGCTATTGAAGAAGGATTGTTAGTTTGGCTAGACAAACGAATGCCAGCAGAGCTTTGACATGTTGAAACAGAAGATGGTCACTACACCCATTTTGGTTTTTCCAGATTGGAACAAGGAGTTTCATGTGCATGTCGATGAGTCTTCTATTGCATTGGGAGCAGTACTGGCACAACCGGGAGAAGGGGATATCAACCATCTGTTAGATTTTTCTAGCAGGAAGCTATCTACAATGGAGATCAACTACACCACTACAGAAAGAGAAGGACTAGGTGTTGGTTGTGGAGCCTGGTTATCTTCCTGATTTAGAGTTCTTTTACTTTCAGTCGTGTTTATACCCCATGAAGTATTTACACCCCAGAAGTATGTACACTCTTCCACGCGGGGGAGTGCGGAGGGGGGGTACCCCCTCTGTGGGGTCCGGGGGGGCTATCCCCCCAGCTAGGGGGTCTGGGGCAACATCCCCCAATGGGGGTTTGGGGGCGAAGCCCCCGAAGAAAAAATTGCCTTGTAAAAGTATATTGTAATTTCATTGTAAATCTGGACCGTTCATTATAAGGTCACAGATCTAACGATAGAGATTATGTTAGGGTTTTTTTCCCTAGAAGGCAAGCCTCTTTTATGAGGGAAATGTATTGCGGCTATGTAGGTTGGAAAGTATTTTATTCTGAGAGAGGAGACTATGAGAGAAAGAAGAGGAAGTTACAGCGGGTTTTGCTGTAGGTTGTATCCCTTCATTTTGTTGGATAATAATAAAGAAAGGACCTGGCAATTTCTCTGGTGGACGTAGCCCACACTGGGTGAACCAAGTAAATCTGTGTCTCTCTTGTATTGTGTATCTTCTATGTTTTATTTCCGCATTT